>WBZZ01004858.1:115000-127500 GCA_019918135.1 Paulinella micropora
GGGGGGGGGGG
Organism: Paulinella micropora; assembly: GCA_019918135.1. Classification (NCBI taxonomy): domain Eukaryota; phylum Cercozoa; class Imbricatea; order Euglyphida; family Paulinellidae; genus Paulinella; species Paulinella micropora. The sequence continues at coordinate 115,012 of WBZZ01004858.1, forward strand.
GGGGGGGGGGGGGGGGGGGGGGGGGGGGGGGGGGGGGGGGGGGGGGGGGGGGGGGGGGGGGGGGGGGAGGGAGGGAGAGAGATCGAGTGTCATAGTACATTCTATAGAATGTTTCTGTACCTCGGCTCGCTACTACTGCTGCTACTACTGCTACTACTACTACTACTACTACTACTGCTACTCTCTCTCTCTCTCTCTCTTTCTACCTTTCTGTCTTTCTTTCTATCTATCTTTTTGTCTTTCTTTCCATCTATCTATCTATCTATCTATCTATCTATCTATCTATCTATCTATATCTATCAATCAATCAATCAATCAATCAATCAATCAATCTATCCATTTATCTATCTATCTTTACTTCCCATCTTTCTTGCAATATGTGATAGATAGAAAGATAGATGACCTGAGGGCAGGTATCGCAAGTTTCCTCGGTGATTTGACAGTAGTTTGGGGCCTAAAAAGAGCATTTTTTTGTTAGAACGGGGCTGTTGAATGTTAAAGGCGAGTGATAAATATCGCTAATGTTGATGACGATGATAATGATAATGATAATAATAATAATAATAATAGTGCTTCTCAGTCAATGGCGAATGCATTTCTGCACATGTGCCTCCATCGTCTCACCCGCGAGGGGAGTACGAAGATTTGACGATAGGCTCTACTGACACCCCCGCAAGGCAGCTCCAAGCCTTCCAGACAGACCATTACTTTCAAAGAAAATATCCTTTGAAAATACTGGCCCCGACGGGAATCGAACTGGCGACAGGTCCCAGATGGTAGAACTTAACCACTGGGCTATCGCGGTGCCACTTAATAATAATAATAATAATAATAATAGTGCTTCTCTGTCAATGGCTGATGCATTTCTGCACATGCGCCTCCATCGTCTCATCCGTGAGGGGAGTACGAAGAATTGACGATAAGCTCTAATGACACCCCCGCAAGGGCAGTTCCAACACTTCCAGACGGGCCGGTATGTTCAATGAAAATACTGGTCCAGACGGATCGGTATGTTCAATGAAAATACTGGTGGCACCGACGGGAATCGAACTGGCGACAGGGCCCAGATGGTAGAACTTGACCACTGGGCTATCACGGTGTCCAAAATAATAATAATAATAATAATAATAATAATAATAGTGCTTCTCTGTCAATGGCTGATGCATTTCTGCACATGCGCCTCCATCGTCTCACCCGTGAGGGGAGTACGAAGAATTGACGATAGGCTGTAATGACACCCCCGCAAGGGCAGTTCCAACACTTCCAGACGGACCGGTATGTTCAATGAAAATACTGGTCCAGACGGACCGGTATGTTCAATGAAAATACTGGTGGCACCGACGGGAATCGAACTGGCGACAGGGCCCAGATGGTAGAACTTGACCACTGGGCTATCACGGTGTCAATAATAATAATAATAATAATAATAATAATAATAATAGGCTTCCTCAGACTATAGCATCAGATCCAGATCCTGGACATGTGCCTCCATTAATAATAATAATATAATAGTGCTTCTCTGTCAATGGCTGATGCATTTCTGCACATGCGCCTCCATCGTCTCACCCGTGAGGGGAGTACGAAGAATTGACGATAAGCTCTAATGACACCCCCGCAAGGGCAGTTCCAACACTTCCAGACGGGCCGGTATGTTCAATGAAAATACTGGTCCAGAAATAGACAGTATGTTCAATGAAAATACTGGTGGCACCGACGGGAATCGAACTGGCGACAGGGCCCAGATGGTAGAACTTGACCACTGGGCTATCACGGTGTCCATAATAATAATAATAATAATAATAATAATAATAATAATAATAATAATAATAATAATAATAATAATAATAATAATAATAATAATAATAATAATAATAATAATAATAATAATAATAATAATAATAATAATGACCACGCAGTTGGTGCACGTGGGTGCTTGAGCAGGGCAGTTTTTGCACGACGGGCACTTGAAATCAGGGTACATGATGCATGGCGGAGGCGGGGTAGTTTCTTTGTGAACCCTGTCACGCAGGTAGTCTTGTTTGCATGTAATCCGTTACATGTCTATATATGTTTGTGTGTGTGTGGCTATGTAAATTTGTGCTTCTGTTTGTCGATTGTCTCTCTCTCTCTCTGTGTTGTGAGTTGAGCACCATTTCCCGCTTTTGCAAGACAGGTTGTTGACCATAACGCACATCTTGTTCGCTTCCAGCTGTTCCTAAATGAATCAGGGTGGAAACCTAAGTTTTTTTTTGCGAGCTAAACAGAAAACGAAACAGGCAATTCGAGTTTTGTTCAAATAAAGTATGAGGATGGACACTTCTTAGCGACAAAAATAGCTCGTTATCAAGTTGAAAGAGACCTCAGGACAGCAGCAGAACGGGTCGTACTGGCACACCGGCGTTCCTTTCACCAGCATTATAACCAAATAAAATGCAAATCGGACCAATACACAATCAACAAATACAAAACAAACAAAAAAAGATGCATTCCAGATCAGACTGATATCAACACACGAAACAGACATATGACGCAGCGGTCGACCATTTGGGAAGTGTGTTTTACAAATAAATTGTTTACCTGTGCATGTTTGCCCGACGGCAGCCTTCCAGTCAGTAGGGCATGTTGAACTGGTGGGCGCAGTGGTTTGGGCAAACACGACTGCCAGGAATAGCGATTGCCAAATCATGGTACGGAGAGGAAGCTTTTCTCTCTACCGCTTCCTTTTCTGTAGTTTTGGTTTCCTCTGGTGTAGCGGTTGGAGCGGGGGGGCTCGAGGTATCCGTTGTTTAAAAAATTTCTTTTCAACCGTTGCCGTTTTTATCAAATGGGAGATCATTTGTTACCTATTTCTCCCGCATCATTTCCAGTTGAGTTTAATTGGCTAGAGTAACCTACCCGATCCACAGGGCTCCAACATCAGGGTGAGTACTGGGAAATGTCGTTACACCTTGTTAGGGATTTGTTGTCGGTTTCCTCTCTGTTTGGATCTGTTCTGTTTACTTGCTTGATGTTGCTACTGCTACTACTGCTACTAGGCCTAGGCCTTCGATTTAATGAAGTTAAATTTAACTTCTAGTCATCCATACAAATCGTTAACTCAAGAGCTATCGATTTAACTAGATTGTAACCTACTTCTAAAATTATTAATAATAATGAAAATTAAATTATTAAAAATATTAAATAAAATAAAAATAGATTGAGATTACTACTAGGCATAGTCCTTCGATTTAATGAAGTTAATTAACTTAACTTCTGGTCATCCATACAAATCGATAGCTCAAGAGCTATTGATTTAACTAGATGGTGACCTACTTCTCAAATTATTAAGAATAATGAAAAAATTAAATTATTAAAATATTAAAATATAAAAGTAAAATAGATTGAAAGTATTAAGGTAAAATAGAAATAAAATAGAAAAATAAAAAATAAAAAAATAAGAAAATAAAAATAAGTAAAGTAAAATGACGAAAAGGTCATACATATATATTATACATATATAAAATATATCATATACATATATATATGAAGTTAGAGAGAGAGAGATCCTAGAGAGAGAGAGAGAGAGAGAGAGAGAGAGAGAGAGAGAGAGAGAGAGAGAGAGAGAGAGAGAGAGAGAGAGAGAGAGAGGTGTTTAAGATATGGACAAGAGAGCGGAAAGATAGAGATCCCAACGACCACTAAGAAACATTAAACGCGGACAAACCATTTAGAGTTTCTTTCATTGGGGTAATAAAGTCCTGTTATCTATAGCGCTAAACAATTAGCTATGCTAGCTATTGCTATCCCACCAACCATTGGTCATGATTGGTATAAGAAATTTCCAGGATATTGGGGGGAGGTTGAGAGAGAGAGAGAGGGATGGAGCGAGAGTCAAGATTGCTGTAAATCCAGGAGATATAGGTTGAGTTCATTCGTGAATTCAGCTTTATAGGTGATATTCCTCAGGCGTTCCGACAGCTTATTCTATTGCGCTTGTGCTGCTCTGCTATACTGGCTGGTCGTTGAGTCGTTGTACATATGCTTCCTTGATGAGCGCCTAGTATTGTAGCTATGTATTGCAGCGAGTGGTTGGATTTTGTTGTAGTGGAGGGGTATGAAAGCCTTGAATGCTGGGTAAATAAGGGAGTGTGCATCCATGCATACGCTATATTTATACATGTTAAGTATGTTGAGTAGGCGTAGTTTGGCAAAACGTGGTTTAGTAGGTGTTCTCCATGATTTGAGGCAGATCAGACGGACTATACGTTTTTGGATGATAATAAGTGGATGTATAATGGTGTTGTATTCATCAGATCCCCATATAGAGATACCATACACTACTACTGCTGCTACTACTACCACTAGTACTACTAGTACTACTAGTACTACTACTACTAGTACTACTACTACTACCAGTACTACTACTACTACTACTACTACTACTACTACTACTACTACTACTACTACTACTACTACTACTACACTACTACTACTACTACTACTACTACTACTACTACTACTACTACTACTACTACTACTACTACCACTAGGCTAGGCTAAAATGGTAACTGTTTTTTCTTATTCAGCCAACGGGAAAAACGATAAAAATAACCCGATAATGATGCAGAGTTTGCTATCATAACCGCGTTAAGTTTATATTTTAACCCGAATTACAGCTTCAACATAAGAGTGGAGAGCAGAACGCATTACACAAATCGCAAAACACGAGGCTTTTTTGATTTAACTAAGGTAATCCTAATCCACTGTTTTGCCGGAAAGTTGCAACCCTAATTTTTCAATTGGGAAAAATTCCGACAGGGTTCGAGAATCGAACCTGGGGCTTAAAGATGCTACTACTACTACTACTACTACTACTACTACTACCACTACTACCACTACTACTACTACTACTACTACCACTACTACCACCACTACTACTACTACTACTACTACTACTACTACTACTACTACTACTAAGTCTACTACTACTGCTACAACTACTACTACTACTACTACTACTACTACTGCTGCTGCTGCTGCTGCTGCTACTGCTACTACTACTACTACTACTACTACTACTACTACTACTACTACTACTACTAAGACTACTACTACTACCACTACTACTACTACTACCACTACTACTACTACTACTACTACTGCTACTAGACCAAGGCCTTCGATGTAATGAAGTTAATTTAACCTCTGGTCATACTTACAAATCGTTAGCTCAAGAGCTATTGATTTAACTAGATGGTGACCTGCTTCTCAGATTACTAAAAATAGTATTTTTAAAAAAATCAAACTCAAATATTGAAACATTATGATATTAGAATATTAAAATATAAAAATAAATAAAATAAAAATAAATAGAATGAAATAAAATAAAGTAAAATAAAACATAAGGTAAAGAGCTTATTAAAAGTATTGAACCTAATCTGTTGTGAAATTAAAGTAAAGTTCTAGCTTCGTGGGAATATGTATATTATATATGTATATATATATATAGAAGAGAGAGTGAGAGAGAGAGAGAAAGAAAGAGAGAGAGAGAGAGAGAGAGAGAGAGAGAGAGAGAGAGAGAGAGAGAGAGAGAGAGAGAAGGAGAGAGAGATGGTTGAGATATGACTACTACTATTACTACTACTACTATTACTACTACTACTACTACTACTACTACTACTACTACTACTACTACTACTACTACTACTACTACCACTACTACTACTACTACCACTACTACAACTACTACCACTACTACTACTACTACAACTACTACTGCTACTACTACTACTACTGCTACTATTACTACTACTGCTACTACTACTACTACTACTACTACTGCTGCTGCTGCTGCTACTACTACTACCACTGCTACTACTGCTACTGCTACTACTACTACTACTACTACTACTACTGCTACTAGTATTTCTAGTATAAATAGTATTAATAGTATTAATAGTAGTAATAGTAGTAATAGTAGCAGTAGTAGCAGTAGTAGTAGTAGTAGTAGTAGTAGTAGTAGTAGTAGTAGTAGTAGTAGTAATAGTAATAATAATAATAATAATAATAATAATAATAATAATAATAATAATAATAATAATAGTGCTTCTCTGTCAATGGCTGATGCATTTCTGCACATGCGCCTCCATCGTCTCACCCGTGAGGGGAGTACGAAGAATTGACGATAAGCTCTAATGACACCCCCGCAAGGGCAGTTCCAACACTTCCAGACGGGCCGGTATGTTCAATGAAAATACTGGTCCAGAAATAGACCGGTATGTTCAATGAAAATACTGGTGGCACCGACGGGAATCGAACTGGCGACAGGGCCCAGATGGTAGAACTTGACCACTGGGCTATCACGGTGTCCAATTTTTTAACTGGTGACAGGGCCCAGATGGTAATAATAATAATAATAATAATAATAATAATAATAATACTATATCTGAGGCGTACTGATGCAGCTAATGGCATATCCTCAACGGACATAAGCCTCCAATACCCTTGTTCGAGGTCCTCCACCCCCCCGTGTCAGTCTCTCGCCTGATGATCGGGGCCACCGATGGAGCTCCTGAGGGCAAGACTGCACTAAGCCGAGGTTATTCCGCAGTCCCAGCAACCTCTTGCAAGACGTCACCGAATGTGCAAGTGCATACACCAAGCGCGGTTGCTAGAGCTGCCTCGAAACCCCACCCATAACAATCTGGTGTCTGCTGGGTCCTGGGCTATCCACCAGCATATGCGGAGTTTAAGATCTTTTACGCGCGCAACGACCCTCCTCCCCAGCATCTACCACCAAAGGGTTATGAGTTGGCGTCACAGTTTAACGCCTTGAGGCCATTGGGCTGGAACTCTGTTTAGCAAGTGTGACTAGGTTTTTTCATCCGGGATTTCCCTCAAATATGTCACAGTCAACACTCCAAGGCAGATTTACTATATCTGAATAATAATAATAATAATAATAATAATAATAATAATAATAATATATATATATATTGATCTGTCATGGCTGAGCCCGAGGGCCATGCGCCTCCATCCCTCGACCCAACAGGGACTACAGTGAGTATGTTGGGGAGGGAAGAGTGACTCTAACCATCCTGCATAGAAGGCCCCAAAAGGAAGTCCCTACTACCCGCACAGTGTCGGGTACCTTGCAGGAAATCAACTACAAATGATTGATCTTCCCCGCGTGAGAGCTCCACGAGACTGGGTAGGTCCCGCATGGAGGTACTCACAGGGGTAGCAGACATTTCATGCGGTCTGCCAGCGCATGAGGACGTTTTGTGGTAAGTATCTGGGACGCCTCGAAACCCGTCACCACCCCTAGATCGCGGAATGTAAATACCCCTTTGATCCCACGTGGTGTATGTCTTATAAAAAACAACACAACGACATGGCCTCGGAACCAACACAACAACATAGCCTCGGAACCCACATCGACATAGCCTCGGAACCCACACAACAACAGAGCCTCGGAACCAACACAACTACATAGCCTCGGAACCAACACAACAACATAGCCTCGGAGCCAACACAACGACATAGCCTCGAAACCAGTGGGAAGAGGCCCAACCACCTCCTCTTCCCGTGGGGTGCCATACTGTGCACCCCTCCATAATAATAATAATAATAATAATAATAATAATAATAATAATAATAGTGCTTCTCTGTCAATGGTTGATGCAAATCTGCACATGCGCCTCCATCGTCTCACCCGTGAGGGGAGTACGAAGAATTGACGATAAGCTCTAATGACACCCCCGCAAGGGCAGTTCCAACACTTCCAGACGGGCCGGTATGTTCAATGAAAATACTGGTCCAGAAATAGACCGGTATGTTCAATGAAAATACTGGTGGCACCGACGGGAATCGAACTGGCGACAGGGCCCAGATGGTAGAACTTGACCACTGGGCTATCACGGTGTCCAATTTTTTAACTGGTGACAGGGCCCAGATGGTAATAATAATAATAATAATAATAATAATAATAATAATACTATATCTGAGGCGTACTGATGCAGCTAATGGCATATCCTCAACGGACATAAGCCTCCAATACCCTTGTTCGAGGTCCTCCACCCCCCCGTGTCAGTCTCTCGCCTGATGATCGGGGCCACCGATGGAGCTCCTGAGGGCAAGACTGCACTAAGCCGAGGTTATTCCGCAGTCCCAGCAACCTCTTGCAAGACGTCACCGAATGTGCAAGTGCATACACCAAGCGCGGTTGCTAGAGCTGCCTCGAAACCCCACCCATAACAATCTGGTGTCTGCTGGGTCCTGGGCTATCCACCAGCATATGCGGAGTTTAAGATCTTTTACGCGCGCAACGACCCTCCTCCCCAGCATCTACCACCAAAGGGTTATGAGTTGGCGTCACAGTTTAACGCCTTGAGGCCATTGGGCTGGAACTCTGTTTAGCAAGTGTGACTAGGTTTTTTCATCCGGGATTTCCCTCAAATATGTCACAGTCAACACTCCAAGGCAGATTTACTATATCTGAATAATAATAATAATAATAATAATAATAATAATAATAATAATATATATATATATTGATCTGTCATGGCTGAGCCCGAGGGCCATGCGCCTCCATCCCTCGACCCAACAGGGACTACAGTGAGTATGTTGGGGAGGGAAGAGTGACTCTAACCATCCTGCATAGAAGGCCCCAAAAGGAAGTCCCTACTACCCGCACAGTGTCGGGTACCTTGCAGGAAATCAACTACAAATGATTGATCTTCCCCGCGTGAGAGCTCCACGAGACTGGGTAGGTCCCGCATGGAGGTACTCACAGGGGTAGCAGACATTTCATGCGGTCTGCCAGCGCATGAGGACGTTTTGTGGTAAGTATCTGGGACGCCTCGAAACCCGTCACCACCCCTAGATCGCGGAATGTAAATACCCCTTTGATCCCACGTGGTGTATGTCTTATAAAAAACAACACAACGACATGGCCTCGGAACCAACACAACAACATAGCCTCGGAACCCACATCGACATAGCCTCGGAACCCACACAACAACAGAGCCTCGGAACCAACACAACTACATAGCCTCGGAACCAACACAACAACATAGCCTCGGAGCCAACACAACGACATAGCCTCGAAACCAGTGGGAAGAGGCCCAACCACCTCCTCTTCCCGTGGGGTGCCATACTGTGCACCCCTCCATAATAATAATAATAATAATAATAATAATAATAGTGCTTCTCTGTCAATGGTTGATGCAAATCTGCACATGCGCCTCCATCGTCTCACCCGTGAGGGGAGTACGAAGAATTGACGATAAGCTCTAATGACACCCCCGCAAGGGCAGTTCCAACACTTCCAGACGGGCCGGTATGTTCAATGAAAATACTGGTCCAGACGGATCGGTATGTTCAATGAAAATACTGGTGGCACCGACGGGAATCGAACTGGCGACAGGGCCCAGATGGTAGAACTTGACCAAATAATAATAATAATAATAATAATAATAATAATAATAGTGTATCTCCTGCCAATTGCTGAGCCAAAAGGCCATGTGCATCCAGTCCTCCATTCCATAAGGAAAGTCTCCACACCAATCGGTGGAATAAAGGAAGTGACGGCATAGAACATTACTCTAGGAGCTTTATACCAATCAGCCCATGGAAAGGACCGATGGAATAATAATAATAATAATAATAATAATAATAATAATATAATAATAATAATAATAATAATAATAATAATAGTGCTTCTCTGTCAATGGCTGATGCATTTCTGCACATGCGCCTCCATCGTCTCACCCGTGAGGGGAGTACGAAGAATTGACGATAAGCTCTAATGACACCCCCGCAAGGGCAGTTCCAACACTTCCAGACGGGCCGGTATGTTCAATGAAAATACTGGTCCAGAAATAGACCGGTATGTTCAATGAAAATACTGGTGGCACCGACGGGAATCGAACTGGCGACAGGGCCCAGATGGTAGAACTTGAATAATAATAATAATAATAATAATAATAATAATATATGTATATTGATCTGTCATGGCTGAGCCCGAGGGCCATGCGCCTCCATCCCTCGACCCAACAGGGACTACAGTGAGTATGTTGGGGAGGGAAGAGTGACTCTAACCATCCTGCATAGAAGGCCCCAAAAGGAAGTCCCTACTACCCGCACAGTGTCGGTACCTTGCAGGAAATCAACTGCAAATGATTGATCTTCCCCGCGTGAGAGCTCCAGGAGACTGGGTAGGTCCCGCATGGAGGTACTCACAGGGGTAGCAGACATTTCATGCGGTCTGCCAGCGCATGAGGACGTTTTGTGGTAAGTATCTGGGACGCCTCGAAACCCGTCACCACCCCTAGATCGCGGAATGTAAATACCCCTTTGATCCCACGTGGTGTATGTCTTATAAAAAACAACACAACGACATGGCCTCGGAACCAACACAACAACATAGCCTCGGAACCCACATCGACACAGCCTCGGAACCCACACAACAACAGAGCCTCGGAACCAACACAACTACATAGCCTCGGAACCAACACAACAACATAGCCTCGGAGCCAACACAACGACATAGCCTCGAAACCAGTGGGAAGAGGCCCAACCACCTCCTCTTCCCGTGGGGTGCCATACTGTGCACCCCTCCATAATAATAATAATAATAATAATAATAATAATAATAATAATAATAATAGTGCTTCTCTGTCAATGGCTGATGCAAATCTGCACATGCGCCTCCATCGTCTCACCCGTGAGGGGAGTACGAAGAATTGACGATAGGCTCTAATGACACCCCCGCACGGGCAGTTCCAACACTTCCAGACGGACCGGTATGTTCAATGAAAATACTGGTGGCACCGACGGGAATCGAACTGGCGACAGGGCCCACATGGTAGAACTTGACCACTGGGCTATCACGGTGTCCATAAATCATGATAATAATAAAAATAATAAAGTAGTAGTAGTAGTAGTAGTAGTAGTAGTAGTAGTAGTAGTAGTATAGTAGTAGTAGTAGTAGTAGTAGTAGTAGTAGTAGTAGTAGTAGTAATAATAATAATAATAATAATAATAAGTATATTATAGTGCTTCTCTGTCAATGGCTGATGCAAATCTGCACATGCGCCTCCATCGTCTCACCCGTGAGGGGAGTACGAAGAATTGACGATAGGCTCTAATGACACCCCCGCAAGGGCAGTTCCAACACTTCCAGACGGACCGGTATGTTCAATGAAAATACTGGTGGCACCGACGGGAATCGAACTGGCGACAGGGCCCAGATGGTAGAACTTGACCACTGGGCTATCACGGTGTCCATAATAAGTATATTATAATAATAATAATAATAATAGTGCTTCTCTGTCAATGGCTGATGCATTTCTGCACATGCGCCTCCATCGTCTCACCCGTGAGGGGAGTACGAAGAATTGACGATAGGCTCTAATGACACCCTTGTAAGGACAGTTCCAACACTTCCAGACGGACCGGTATGTTCAATGAAAATACTGGTCCAGACGGACCGGTATGTTCAATGAAAATACTGGTGGCACCGACGGGAATCGAACTGGCGACAGGGCCCAGATGGTAGAACTTGACCACTGGGCTATCACGGTGTCCATAATAAGTATATAATAATAATAATAATAATAATAATAATAATAATAATAATAATAATAATAATAATAATAATAATAATAGTGCTTCTCTGTCAATGGCTGATGCATTTCTGCACATGCGCCTCCATCGTCTCACCCGTGAGGGGAGTACGAAGAATTGACGATAGGCTGTAATGACACCCCCGCAAGGGCAGTTCCAACACTTCCAGACGGACCGGTATATTCAATGAAAATACTGGTCCAGACGGACCGGTATGTTCAATGAAAATACAGGTGGCACCGACGGGAATCGAACTGGCGACAGGGCCCAGATGGTAGAACTTGACCACTGGGCTATCACGGTGTCCAATAATAATAATAATAATAACAATAATAACAATAATAATGATAGTAATAGTGCTTCTCTGTCAATGGTGAATGCAAATCTGCACATGTGCCTCCATCGTCTCACCCGCGAGGGGAGTACAAAGATTTTACCGATAGCTCTACTGACACTCCGGTAGGGCAGCTCCAAGCCTTCCAGACAGACCAATACCTTCAAAGAAAACACACTTTGAAATTACTGGCACCGACTGGAATCGAACTTGACGACAGGTCCCAGATGGTATTGAACTTGACCACTGGGCTATTGCGGTGCCAATAATAATAATAATAATAATAATAATAATAATAATACTATATCTGAGGCGTACTGATGCAGCTAATGGCATATCCTCAACGGACATAAGCCTCCAATACCCTTGTTCGAGGTCCTCCACCCCCCCGTGTCAGTCTCTCGCCTGATGATCGGGGCCACCGATGGAGCTCCTGAGGGCAAGACTGCACTAAGCCGAGGTTATTCCGCAGTCCCAGCAACCTCTTGCAAGACGTCACCGAATGTGCAAGTGCATACACCAAGCGCGATTGCTAGAGCTGCCTAATA
>WBZZ01004858.1:132500-170000 GCA_019918135.1 Paulinella micropora
ATGCTGAGCACATCATTCAAAAGCACGTGTCATGAGCTTGTGAACGATGGCTTCAGAATTATTAAGAGCACTTTGCTTGATGCAGAATGATGAGATCAAAGTTGAATTATTTTTGCTTCTTGAATGTCGTAAGGACGTGAGTGGTGCGCTGTTGCTCGCGGCGGGGCCATCGCTCATCGTGGAGAAGAGCATGTCCCTCAAGGCATGCACGATTGATTTGTCACCTCGCTCAAGCTTGTTCGTCATGTTGTTTTCTAGCTGCACAAACAACAATCCGTGCTGAAAGTCACCGCGAACAAAATCTTCAAAAAGCTAGAAGAGGCAAAATCAACGCCTATTTTTTCAGAAAAAAATGTTTGCAGATGCTTGCTGCAGTTGCAAGAGACGTCCAAACGAGGTGATTTGCAAAGCTACTGGCAGCTCCTCCAAATCGAAGGCAACAAAGAGGAGCAGGAGCTAATCACAACGTCAGTGCACCCCCCCCCTCCCCCCCCCCCCCCCCCACTCTCCTTCCCCCCTTTTTTTTGCGGTACTTGCTTATTGACTTGCAACACAGGTTCCCAGACAGAGCAGCTATGAATGACGCATTATTTCACGCTCTATCGCCTCAGCCGAGATCCAGAGTCACGTACGAACATTGACTCTGTTTACCCTCGCAAGTTCTTCTTTTTTTTAGATATGGACATGTCCAACAAGACTCTAAGCTTGGTATGATTGATTGTGGCATCGAGCATTCCGCTTGTTCACAGCTTTTTCGACTACAGACGTCAACTCGGTTTGCAAAGTCGTGCGCCGGCGCTTCACGCCTGTCGTCGGCAGCTCGCTAAAGTCAGCAAGCAATGGAGATCAGAAGAAGCAGAAAGGCGGGAAGAAGGCGGGCAGACTGAAGAAGGGAGAGCGAACCCCCGCCGAGGTATGTATGCATGTATGTATGTATGTATGTGTGTGTGTGTATATATATACTATGTATGTATGTATGTGCACGTACAGGAGTGGCGTTTCTTGGTCGTCTCGGCGTCCACCGACGCTGCTCCAGTCACTACCCTCCTTACATTTTTTAATATCAACCAAACATACCTGCAATTATGTATGTATGTATGTATGTATGTAAGTATGTATGTATGTATGTATGTATGTATGTATATGTATATATGTATGTATGCATGTATGTATGTATGTGTGTGTATGTATGTAGGTACGTAGATAGGTAGGTATATAGGTAGGTAGGTAGGTATGTAGGTAGGTATGTATGTATGTATGTATGTATGTATGTATGTAATGTATGTATGTATCTATTTATCTATGTATGTATGTATGTATGTATGTAACTCTGTAGCTCAGCTACTATTATCTGTTTGTGTGCAGGAACTCGTAGCCAAGAACTTTATTTTCTATGTGCACACCACAGAGGCTACGCCAGAGTGGCAGCCTTTATGCTCTGTTGACTTTGTGCGGCACGGCACCGCTCCGCCCGGCCATTGGCATTTAAACAGGACATCTGATGGCGACGTCATGCAACATTGGGGTGACGGAGGTTCGGTGTTCCATGGGAGGCCAGAGATGTGTCCTGTGTGGTGGCTGCTGATACCTGACGGCACGGAATATTTGAACGTACCCAAACGGCATTTTGATTTTACTGCATCATAATAACTCCGAGTCTGAAGCAATCGTTTTGTAAAACGTCGTGGTTCTTTTATTCCTTTTTGATCATAATCTAGAATCATCTTAAAACCACTGTCAATATAGAATGTAATATCAGTTAATTTCGTACGCACGTACGTACGCACGTACGTACGCACGTACGTACGCACGTACGTACGTACGTACATACATACATGTATACATATATACATGCATACATACTACATACATATACATACATACATACATACATACATACGTACATACATACATACATACATACATACATACATGCATGCATAAATGCATAAATACATACATACATACATACATACATACATACATATCCATATATGCACAGATTTCACCACCTTCGAGTCCATCCCATCACGTACGTACGTACGTACGTACGTACGTATGTATGTATGTATGTATGTATGTATGCATGCATGCATGTATGTATGCATGTATGTATGTATGTATGTATGTATGTATGTATGTATGTATGTATATATGTACAGAAACGGATTAAGCGTACGAAGTTCTGATCCTCCGCCGGAATACTTTGTTCTTGCTGTTGGATATTTGTAATGGTCCCATGAACATGTTCAACTGCCTCGGATAGTCACTCACCGCGCACTATTGCAGTGATACCTGTAACGGTACCTGAGTCGGTCACGATGGCTCAAGTTATGAAAAGTTTGATAGTAAAGTTGTAACAAGACACTTGGTCTTACCCTTACGAGCTCAAAGGAAAAAGAGAATTTAATAATGAACACAACTGGTTCAAGGCTAACCTCCACTTCGTTGGTCATTACTATTTCAATTTAATTCACCGTTACTTAGGTAGTTGATTTGTCAATAGGCCGGACAGTCAATAATGCCAGTGTTAACTGAAAATGCGTAAGACCTATACCTAAGTCAGTTTGTGACGTGGAAGTCAAAGCGGCGTCAGTTCTCTTATTATACGAGTTATTAAAGTGCGTTTCCATATTGCGTTGATAGTCTTGCTAGGTAGCCCGGATATAATAGATCCTGAAACTCGGGGGTTGGTAAAGGTTCCACGATGGGTAGCTTCCAAAGGTTATGTGCTTTGGAACTGAGAAAACAATAGATTTAAAGTAAGAGTACATCCCGCCGCCCAGTTGGATGGTATTAATACCACTCGGAATTATTCCGACTTCCGTTACAAGCTAGTGAACTATGCAAAGGGCATCAGTGCCTGGCATGGTGAGTGCATCACGCTGGCATTTGATGACCCAGCAAAGGCAAAGGTTAAATATCCTTATGATGCAGTCAAAGCGCTGGAGATTGAGGAGAGGGAATTGCCTGATGAACCTGACTCAGAGGATACCACTGATATCGATTCTGACGATGAAGGCAGTGCGTCAGACGCGGGTAGACAGAGACCCAAAACGCTGAAGAAAGATGAAGGCAAGACATCCACCGAAGACAAACCGAAAGATTGGGCGAAGCTAACTGACGAACAAAAGAAACATTGGAGAGAGAAAAGAGCAAACAAAATGAAACATGAGAAACGAAGACAGTCGAAACGAGCACGCACACTAAGAGTGAAAGTAGTACAGAAAGAAAAGAAGCATTATGAGCGCATGCAAACACTACAACTCATTCTGTCTGTTGCTTTTTCTCATCCTGTTGTCGTTCGATATGTACGTACTAAGACAGTCACAGGACCGATAGAGCTGATAGAGGCAGTGAGTGCCAAGTTCGGTTCAATCTCCGGGGTTAACAAGAACATAAAAGCGCAAATTTTCGAGAAGATGTATCCAAAACCCGGGCAAAATGTTGATGCATGGTTGAATGATTATGTTGCAATGAAGGGAGAGGTAGAAAGTCACAGAACTCACCCATTCGACGAAGATGACCTCATAAGAGCCCTGCTTGCTAAGCTTGCAAAACACCCCGCATACGGAGAGAAGCACTCTACTTCAACCTACCCAGCAACCTTAGACCAGGATTTGACTACTTAGTTGACAGTGCAAGAGACACATGGGCGTTGCGGAGAAAGGATAAGTGGAGAGGTGAAGAGAGGAAGGAGAGACCTGAAAAGCCCACGAGGCAGAAGAGGGAGACAAACCTCTTAGCAGGTGATAAGGGAGATGAGGACGAAGGAGGTAAGGGCAAGTACAGAAAATTCAAGAAGAAGGCCCCAATAATGGTGGCTCAAAGTCACTTGTTATTACTGACGACATTCAAGAGAAAAAAAAAATTAGTTTTTCGATTTTGGTTGGAATTTTAATTTTGTGTCAGTTTTTCATTTTTTTGGCAAAAATTCAAAATTTTCCAATTTAACGGTAACATTTCGCGAAAATTTACGATATTTTGCGGACCAATATAGCAGTTAATTTGAAAAATTCAAATTTCCAACCAAAATCGAAATTCCAACCAAAATTAAAATTCCAACAAAAATCGAAAAACTATTTTTTTTTCTTTTCAATGTCGTCAGTAATATGAGTGTAATGAAAAAGGTCACACCAAGAAGTACTGCCCAGCAAAGAAACCCCGTAAGAAAACTCAAGCGAGTGAAGACAAGAACGATAATAAAAAGAAAAAGGGAAAACCTCACAGCAATAAACACAAAAAGTCTCTCAAGGACAAAGACATGAACCTCATTAGAGGAGGAACAAGAAGGGGACACAGAGACAGATAGCGACGCTTTGCTCGTCTTCATGGGGGGGAGACGTCCTAGACGACCCTGGGGAAACCCCTGACGAAGAGAGAGGCAGGGAGAGAGCGAATGTCGAGTCTGGGGAACCTCAGATTGAGCCAGGTGTTCGTCCCCTGTCGACAAATAGAAGTGACGGAGGGAGTCCCTCCGCCACACCAATCTCACGCTCTCAGAGTCAGCAAACAAGCGACACCTCCACTAACACCCCACAGCGTCAAAACCCCGTTCCCAAAACACCTGTGACAACCATTGAGAGGTATAGCAAAGAGAGACCGAGGTCCCTTAACGTCCGAGACTTTATTAAGTCGTCCGGTTTACACAGAGGCTCTGAGTCAGTACGGTGAAGTACCGGTTTAAAGTCAGTTTCTCAAAAGAGTAAAAGACCTCATTTTATTTATTAGACATTGCACTTTGGCGTTTGAAGGCAGGAAGGAAAGTGAGAATGCAACTCTCTGATTGCGCAAAAGCGCGTGACTGATAAAGGTTATTAAAAGTTGTTACCAGGAAGAGTATTCACACTGTAAAAGGATCGAGCCTCAGTCAAAGAAAAGACATTCCAGACTTCTGTAGAAATACTGGAAACATCCTGTTCTATTGGCTAAATCCCCGAGATACAGTAAGGCAATACAAGGGAAAATGTCCGTAAGAAAATGGTAATGCGCCAATGGCGTACCGAACGGGTAAGGGGAAAAATCTAACGGCTACCCTGCCAACTGCTCTATGGAATATATAATTATCATTATATAAACTAACTAAAGCCAATATCAATAAACGATATATTTATGATCCTAATGCTATCCACTAAGCTAGTAACATATATCCATATGTATAGTTACTATACTAAGCAATATACATAAGCTATCTCTGACGCACCCCCCGAAATCAATATTTTCAACAGAGTGAAATGTTGATTTCCAATCAAGAGATATGTGATGTATAAATATGAAAAGTAAAGACAATATCGCATGTACTGTCTCAGTGGCTCAAAGGATGTCAACAAAAAAATTAATATGTATATAAATTATGCAGACCGACAAACAAGTTAAGTGTGAAACACCGATAAGAACATAATCACACCATATTAGACAAACAAACGGAAACGTAACACCAACCACATCAAAACAAGCCTATCGCTCGAGCTATCATGCCAATCACTCACGCAATCAACGAGTAGAAGTAAATAGATATAAACTTCATGACAAAGCGACCAAAGCACATCAAGATATGATATCAACATAGTACGTATTACTCGCAAAACCATAATCTCGTCAACATAAGAACAATGGCACAGACGTCATCAAACCCAGCCATGACATACTAAAATGCAAGCCAATCATATTAGGCATCATGCCATGCGAGATAAAGACATAATTTGTGTATGCAGTAACAAAAAATAAGAACAGAAAACAAACTTAGTTATGGTATGCTGAACGACAACAAAAAAAACAACATTGACGATATTTGAATTACAAAACGACCCTTACAAGTCAAAACGAAGCGAAAACCAGCAAATGATCAACAATATGCAATAACCAGCCCTAGCTATGCTTATCGCTCATTTACCGCCGCTTAACTGTCTACACGCCCCCTCATCTTGCCTATGTCCTAGTCACATATGTGTATATAAGCTATATACATGACACATGAGTTATGCAACGCACTAACACACATAATGCACGTCCCGCGCTGCGCAAACATGCAACATTTGTCAATAAGGCACATACGTGTTAAGCATATTGTTTTTACTTTAATTTCTGACTCCTGATTCGTCTTAGTCTATCTTGTCCGACCTGACGCTCCTGTCTAAGCTACCAGCTGACATATACATCACATTGACATTGTAATTATCCCCACCATGACAAAAGACCATACAAACACGCGCAAAACATCCCTGCTCATGTTTCAACATACAGTCATTCATCACCAAACATCGCTATGCAAAAGTACATGACAAACTAATATCCTTGACTTCGCGCTATATACTTCTGCATTACAGCTGTACTGCTTCTATCCTGAGCTGTTATAGCTATCCACTAACTATGCAGATGGAAAAACTGTTCTGGATCAATTAAAGTGTCTGCTTATTACATTAAAACTTGTTTTAGAGTTAAATCAGTGACATAGAGTATCATCAGCCAACCATAGACCATCGATACCGGAAAACGCACCACATCGCCTGTCTACCTGGCTATTCTCGCAACTACGACACTATTCAACCCTAGTTGAGCTAACGCCAGCTAGCCTGCTGCGCTATATACTCCTAATCTAGCCTTGAGTACTATTAGTTACTACAGCACCCGCTTTAGTTACTCTAGAGACTCACGTACAGCCTCTTAGCACAACTTGCAGCCTGCGCCTTCCTCGCTAAGTTACTCAACTGTCCTAAGACTAGCTTCTGCGGCTACTTGGCTAATCTTAGCTCGCTTTTGTACTATTACTACCTCCTAGTACTAATGCCCGTGTCCTAGACACCCCCCGAGCTCCTACACCGCAGCTATCTTACTTTAGCTGTCAGCCATACCTATAGCTATCCGCCATTATGCCCGCCTGTATGCTAAGACATACGCCATCGCGCAGACCCCGTGGAAAAAGGTCTCTCTGATAGCAATAGTTCAATACACGACTACTCACTACTCCCTAGACAACAACTCAGCAACTACCGATCAAAAGACAACATGTAACATAGCTCTGCAACCATATGACAATCATACGTACACGAGTACGCACGTGGACTGACAGAACAAATCCTGTCTGCTGTATTACCACGCTACACGCTGCAAACACTATCGAAATGATAACAATACTTACTACCAATGAAATAGGTGACCAAACCATCTCATAGCTATAAAACTAATCGATCTAAGCTGATTACCGACTTATGACCTTAGGAATCAATGTTATGTCTAAGTTACGAGGCTAGCATTAAATTAACTTCCTTGACAGCTACTAGCTCTCTGCTTACTTACTCCCTTAGCTAAGTATTAGTTCTAGCTTAAATTAGGGTTACTAAAGCACTTTAGAAAAACTCTCAGCACACTGCGCGACATAGCCCCGCCGCAGTGCCACGCCAAGACACATGCCTCGCCCTGCTCTGCGCTAACGAATCTAAGGCCCTGCGGCTAAAGCTACGCTTTTCTATTGCCCTAAACTGAATTATGCGATAATGTATCAATGCTGCCTGAATGTATAACAACCTAAAGGCTATCCTGCTGCTATGGACTAGACGCACACACGCAAACACCCAGGCATTCCCTACACATGAGTAGTAATCATACGTTCATGCGCAAACAAAGCCGAGAGCGCATATAAGTAGACAATGTCCCTCTATATCTGTCTATCTACCTCCCTCTCACTTACCTATCACTATCGTAATATTTGCGTGTATGATGTAACATGATGTGCCCATACACGAAAACATAAGGAAAAAGAGGTGAAATCATGCGTGAGAAGGTCATGTGACTAAAACATTACAACATGAAAGTTTCATATTATGACAAATCAATCAACAACCTACATACAGACTCATCATCAGTGCATGCATCAATGAGGACACATGCTATGCTAGAGACAGACAAATTTGAACAAGAACGTCACTGTCTTGACAATATACTTGCTCTCTCCACCCTCTGTCGTAAGACTATGTACTGACGTCTGTATTGACTGTCGCTGCGCGCTGACTATCCTGACTACACACATGTAACTATTATTTAGTAAATTAAAAACTGCCTGTTAGTTATGCTATTATTATTCGTTCTTGTGCTAATAGTGTGTCTCTCTCTCTCTCTCTCTTAACTTGACTTACGCTGACTACACTCTAGACACACAACACAACGCGCATATGTATATCTGAGCTATCAACCACAACAAACATGCCTCTCTGGCCTATCTGTCGTTTAACTATGTGTAACATGCCTGCAAACCCACAAACAAACATAAGCACTGCTTATCCTTGCCTGCCTAAGCATGTCGAGCTCCTGCTGCGCTCTTGCTGCCTATGCACATGACATGTCACTACACACAATCAAGTCATTGTTAATACATGACGCATGCATCCACTAACTTTCCTAGTAGTTGCGCACGCCCTATCTGCCAACATACAGTAAGCATAAACATTAAACAAAGTGACATTGAACAACTATACCGACTTAATTGACACATTCATACAGACACATGTGAATACATTGACTGAACACCACGCAATACATACATGGCTGTCTGTCGCCTTATCTGTGTCTGCGTTAGCTATTCTATGTAGCTTAGCATTCTTATTCTATGCAGCTTAGCATTCTTTACAGCTAGTTTACTTCTGCTAACTGTCTAGCTTGCTAGCTTACTGCTTACACAGCTCGTTCTTGCTATGTTTTGTGGCTCTGACTCATCTCACCCCCCTTTTTTGCCTATCCGCTAGACTAACTGCCTTTAGAGTGGATAGTGGATGGGTAAAAATAAATCTGGTGGCTCTATACTCTCTCCTGCGTTTTTCTACTCTCTGTATGCTTCCTTTTCGGCTCTACGAAAAGAAATCGTTCTTCAATTATTAAATCATTCAGTATATATATATATATATATATATTACACTTCATGTTTTCTCTTTTTGTATCTCTTGATACAGTGCCTCTTCCATTTTATCTCTTCTGCTTCCCACTCAGCTCTACGAGTGGCAAGTATTCTATTAAAACAGTGCATGCGGAAAAAAAATATATATTATCTATGTGCCTGGAGATGCCGGCCGGCATCAACGTTTTATTAACACTGACTTTTTTTGAAAATTCTTCCGAGAGAACCGGGGCTGTTTCTATGAAATAAACTCTAGTAAAATGTTGGAAAAATGTTTAGAAAGTGATCGGACTGGTATATAAAATTATTAGACCTATTATTACGGATGACAATTTCAAATTATGCTTAAAAAAAATAGTTAGAAATTTAAAAAAAGTTGAAAATAAAAAAAATTAGAAAAAAAATTCAACATGTATTAAACAGTTCAACGTGTAATAACATGATCGTTCGACGTCGAACTGTTTTATACACGTCGAAATGTTTTGTACAGGTCTAAACTGTTTTATACAAGATCGAACTTTTTTATACAGGTCGAACTTTTTTATACACGTCGAACTTTTTTATACATGTCGAACCTTTGTATACAAGTTTTTTTTTTGTTGGAATATTATTATTAATATTATTATTAATGTTAATAGGGAGTACATAGGCCATCGGTCCTTTCCATGGGCTGATTGGTATAAAGCTCCTAGAGTAATGTTCTATGCCGTCACTTCCTTTATTCCACCGATTGGTGTGGAGACTTTCCTTATGGAATGGAGGACTGGATGCACATGGCCTTTTGGCTCAGCAATTGGCAGGAGATACACTATTAATGTTAATAAAATATTAATATTATTAATAATATTATTAATATTATTAATATTAATAATAATGTTAATACCAAGTTAATAAATTTAATACAGTCGCCTGCCGCCTATTTTCATTATTATCAATGTCATTAATAATAATATTAATACTACATTTTAGAAATTTATCGAACCAAATATTTAATTAACTGTAAATCAGACATTAATGTTGATAAATGTAAGGACATTATTTCTCATCTGCCCCCCCCCCCCTTAAAAAAAAACCACACGATAGTAATAACATAAGTTTTCGTGTTAGTGATAAAATCTTGAAGTCAAACAAATTGCACTTTCCGAGTGTTTGATTGGAATCATCTGTTTATCGAGCACACGTTTGATCGCTCCCTGGTCTGCCTTAGATAATTTACCAGCCGGAGTCGTTTCGATTTCAAACACAGTACATTCGGACCAACAATAAATTTCCGGCTCCTGTTTACCCGCGTTCCCCTTAGGGCCAGTAGAAGCGAACCTCCAGGCGCCATCCTTGTGTTGTCGCGCGACACCGTACGTTCCTTCGAGAGTGTTGCTGTCGTGTGTCCCAAACATAGTTAATTTTACCAGTTTCACTCCTTCCTCCTCGTAGGCACTCACGACCCTGCCCAAGTTCCATGCGCGTACAGCCCCTTTAGAAAATAATTTTTTCACCTCTTCCTTATTGCTCGCCTCGATCGCCGCAACAAAACTCCCTTCCTGTGGCGGCCAGCCGAATTCCTCATCTGGCCCTGAACCCTGGGACCCCAACTCCTCTTCTTCAGTACCTTCGACCGCAGCATCGGACTTTACTTCAGACTCGGAGGGAGCAGTCTCCGACCTGAGAAACAAGAGAGAGAGAGAGAGAGAGAGGGAGAGAGAGAGAGAGAGAGAGAGAGAGAGAGAGAGAGAGAGAGAGAGGGAGAGGGAGAGAGAGAGAGAGAGAGAGAATAATAATAATAATAATAATAATAATAATAATAATAATAATAATAATAATAATAATAATAATAATAATAATAATAATAATAATAATAGGCTTCCTCAGACTATGGCATCAAATCCAGATTCTGGACATGTGCCTCCATTAATAATAATAATAATAATAATAATAATAATAATAATAATAATAGGCTTCCTCAGACTATAGCATCAGATCGAGATCCTGGACATGTGCCTCCATAATAATAATAATAATAATAATAATAATAATAATAATAATAATAATAATAATAATAATAATAATAATAATAATAATAATAATAATAATAATAATAATAATAATAATAATAATAATAATAGTGCTTCTCTGTCAATGGCTGATGCATTTCTGCACATGCGCCTCCATCGTCTCACCCGTGAGGGGAGTACGAAGAATTGACGATAGGCTATAATGACACCCCCGCAAGGGCAGTTCCAACACTTCCAGACGGACCGGTATGTTCAATGAACATACTGGTGGCACCGACGGGAATCGAACTGGCGACAGGGCCCAGATGGTAGAACTTGACCACTGGGCTATCACGGTGTCCAAATAATAATAATAATAATAATAATAATAATAATAATAATAATAATAATAATAATAATAGTGCTTCTCTGTCAATGGCTGATGCATTTCTGCACATGCGCCTCCATCGTCTCACCCGTGAGGGGAGTACGAAGAATTGACGATAAGCTCTAATGACACCCCCGCAAGGGCAGTTCCAACACTTCCAGACGGGCCGGTATGTTCAATGAAAATACTGGTCCAGAAATAGACCGGTATGTTCAATGAAAATACTGGTGGCACCGACGGGAATCGAACTGGCGACAGGGCCCAGATGGTAGAACTTGACCACTGGGCTATCACGGTGTCCATAATAATAATAATAATAATAATAATAATAATAATAATAATAATAATAATAATAATAATAATAATAGTGCTTCTCTGTCAATGGCTGATGCAAATCTGCACATGCGCCTCCATCGTCTCACCCGTGAGGGGAGTACGAAGAATTGACGATAGGCTCTAATGACACCCCCGCAAGGGCAGTTCCAACACTTCCAGACGGACCGGTATGTTCAATGAAAATACTGGTGGCACCGACGGGAATCGAACTGGCGACAGTAATAATAATAATAATAATGATAATAATAATAATGATAATAATAATAATAATAATAGGCTTCCTCAGACTATAGCATCAGATCCAGATCCTGGACATGTGCCTCCATTGGGTCACCGGGGTCAGCCGATCCCAACGCATTGTCAGAACACCAAACAGACATAGCAGCAACAGCAACAGCAGGGGCAGATGGGGGCTGTGAAGTGCATGAAGAGCTAGATGCGAGGGTGTTAGCTGAAGAGAAGAACTCGGAGACACTACGCTGCGCTCCCGAACCCCTCTCTCTAGCCAGGACGTCCACTCTGCGCGGACGGCCGCGCCGCGCAACATCAACGTCACTTGGGGCAGAGGGTGGGACAGAAGCTGATGGAACCTCAGTGAGGTCAATCACCTCCTCGCCCCCATCCTCCACCCCAAGCTCCTCCCTTTTACCCTCCCTAGCAGACCAACACTCAGACACATATGATCCAAACAACACATCCAACTTTGGAGGGGGACGCAACGCTGTAACCCCTAACAACGCAGCAAGCCTAAAGTTACTGCGGAAGCGCGACTTCCCCTGAAAAAACTTACAAAACAATCGTGATTGATCCACAGGCGACATATCATCACAACCCTGCCGCACAGAGCCCTCCCGCTCCCGCCCAAGCAACACATCCTCCACCACAACCTCACCACCTACGACCTCACCACCCTCCTCACTCCCTCCATCCCCCTCAGCACCCCCCACAGCCATGCCACCGAGCCTCTGCATACTCAGCAACAGCTGCTTACGTCTCCCCTCATGCATGGGGCAATCCCATAAGAAGTGCGCAAGGGACTCATTGACATCATCATGACAACAGAAGCAGCGAGGGGACATGCCACTGACCAACTTGCTGCGGTACAACCGAAGGCGGTTGTTGCAGCTGAGCAACCTTCTCCGAAGCAGATTATAATGCGCATCATCAAGGGCTACCCATCTTGGGAACTCCTTAGTTCCAAAGACTTGTCTTAGGATGACTCGCAGGCCATCAGTAAGATCGCTGCCTGCCTCTCGCTTGTCCCACATCAGTTGCTGCACCATCTTGACGTCCTGCTGAAGGGCCCACTTGTCCACAGTCAAAAACCAACCCTCGAGGTCCTTCTCTGAGCTATTTAGGAGCTCCTGAAGCCCTTGTTGTAGATCCATTGAGTCCCTGATAGCGCCTTCGGCCTCCGCAGTCCAGTCGGATTTGACTTGAGATGCGATGACAGGAAATCGCTTCTCCGGTAGAACACGCAGCCGTCCATAGAACTTCAGTTGCGCCGCCCGCCGCAAACGCTCCGCACTCAAAGAGCGCGCCAGAAAGAGTGTAATCCACTTGCTTGTCTTAGGGCTGATGCCGAAATAATAATAATAATAATAATAATAATAATAGTGCTTCTCTGTCAATGGCTGATGCATTTCTGCACATGCGCCTCCATCGTCTCACCCGTGAGGGGAGTACGAAGAATTGACGATAAGCTCTAATGACACCCCCGCAAGGGCAGTTCCAACACTTCCAGACGGGCCGGTATGTTCAATGAAAATACTGGTCCAGACGGATCGGTATGTACAATGAAAATACTGGTGGCACAATAATAATAATAATAATAATAATAGTGTATCTCCTGCCAATTGCTGAGCCAAAAGGCCATGTGCATCCAGTCCTCCATTCCATAAGGAAAGTCTCCACACCAATCGGTGGAATAAAGGAAGTGACGGCATAGAACATTACTCTAGGAGCTTTATACCAATCAGCCCATGGAAAGGACCGATGGCCTATGTACTCCCTAAATAATAATAATAATAATAATAATAATAATAATAATAATAATAGTGCTTCTCTGTCAATGGCTGATGCAAATCTGCACATGCGCCTCCATCGTCTCACCCGTAAGGGGAGTACGAAGAATTGACGATAGGCTCTAATGACACCCCCGCAAGGGCAGTTCCAACACCTCCAGACGGACCGGTATGTTCAATGAAAATACTGGTCCAGACGGACCGGTATGTTTCATGAAAATACAGGTGGCACCGACGGGAATCGAACTGGCGACAGGGCCCAGATGGTAGAACTTGACCACTGGGCTATCACGGTGTCCAATAATAATAATAATAATAATAATAATAATAATAATAATAATAATAATAATAATAATAATAATAGTGCGTGCTTCTCTGTCAATGGCTGATGCATTTCTGCACATGCGCCTCCATCGTCTCACCCGTGAGGAATTGACGATAAGCTCTAATGACACCCCCGCAAGGGCAGTTCCAACACTTCCAGACGGGCCGGTATGTTCAATGAAAATACTGGTCCAGACAGATCGGTATGTTCAATGAAAATACTGGTGGCACCGACGGGAATCGAACTGGCGACAGGGCCCAGATGGTAGAACTTGACCACTGGGCTATCACGGTGTCCAATAATAATAATAATAATAATAATAATAATAATAATAATAATAATAATAATAATAATAATAATAATAATAATAATAATAATAATAGTGCTTCTCTGTCAATGGCTGATGCAAATCTGCACATGCGCCTCCATCGTCTCACCCGTGAGGGGAGTACGAAGAATTGACGATAAGCTCTAATGACACCCCCGCAAGGGCAGTTCCAACGCTTCCAGACGGGCCGGTATGTTCAATGAAAATACTGGTCCAGAAATAGACCGGTATGTTCAATGAAAATACTGGTGGCACCGACGGGAATCGAACTGGCGACAGGGCTCAGATGGTAGAACTTGACCACTGGGCTATCGCGGTGTCCAAATAATAATAATAATAATAATAATAATAATAATAATAATAATAATAATAATAATAATAATAATAATAATAATAATAATAATAGTACGAAGAATTGACGATAGGCTCTAATGACACCCCCGCAAGGGCAGTTCCAACACTTCCAGACGGACCGGTATGTTCAATGAAAATACGGTGGCACCGACGGGAATCGAACTGGCGACAGGGCCCAGATGGTAGAACTTGCCCACTGGGCTATCACGGTGTCCATAAATAATAATAATAATAATAATAGTGTATCTCCTGCCAATTGCTGAGCCAAAAGGCCATGTGCATCCAGTCCTCCATTCCATAAGGAAAGTCTCCACACCAATCGGTGGAATAAAGGAAGTGACGGCATAGAACATTACTCTAGAAGCTTTATACCAATCAGCCCATGGAAAGGACCGATGGCCTATGTACTCCCTAAATAATAATAATAATAATAATAATAATAATAATAATAATAATAATAATAATAATAATAATAATAATAATAATAATAATAATAATAATAATAGTGCTTCTCTGTCAATGGCTGATGCATTTCTGCACATGCGCCTCCATCGTCTCACCCGTGAGGGGAGTACGAAGAATTGACGATAAGCTCGAATGACACCCCCGCAAGGGCAGTTCCAACACTTCCAGACGGGCCGGTATGTTCAATGAAAATACTGGTCCAGACGGATCGGTATGTTCAATGAAAATACTGGTGGCACCGACGGGAATCGAACTGGCGACAGGGCCCAGATGGTAGAACTTGACCACTGGGCTATCACGGTGTCCAATAATAATAATAATAATAATAATAATAATAATAATAATAATAATAATAGTGCTTCTCTGTCAATGGCTGATGCATTTCTGCACATGCGCCTCCATCGTCTCACCCGTGAGGGGAGTACGAAGAATTGACGATAAGCTCTAATGACATCCCCGCAAGGACAGTTCCAACACTTCCAGACGGACCGGTATGTTCAATGAAAACACTGGTCCAGACGGATCGGTATGTTCAATGAAAATACTGGTGGCACCGACGGGAATCGAACTGGCGACAGGGCCCAAATGGTAGAACTTGACCACTGGGCTATCACGGTGTCTATAATAATAATAATAATAATAATAATAATAATAATAATAATATGTATGTATGTATCGTCTGCCAATTGCTGAGCCAAAAGGCCATGTGCATCCAGTCCTCCATTCCATAAGGAAAGTCTCCACGCCAATCGGTGGAATAAAGGAAGTGACGGCATAGAACATTACTCTAGGAGCATATACCAATCAGCCCATGGAAAGGGACCGATGGCCTATGTACTCCCTAAATAATAATAATAATACTATATCTGAGGCGTACTGATGCAGCTAATGGCATATCCTCAACGGACATAAGCCTCCAATACCCTTGTTCGAGGTCCTCCACCCCCCCGTGTCAGTCTCTCGCCTGATGATCGGGGCCACCGATGGAGCTCCTGAGGGCAAGACTGCACTAAGCCGAGGTTATTCCGCAGTCCCAGCAACCTCTTGCAAGACGTCACCGAATGTGCAAGTGCATACACCAAGCGCGGTTGCTAGAGCTGCCTCGAAACCCCACCCATAACAATCTGGTGTCTGCTGGGTCCTGGGCTATCAACCAGCATATGCGGAGTTTAAGATCTTTTACGCGCGCAACGACCCTCCTCCCCAGCATCTACCACCAAAGAGTTATGAGTTGGCGTCACAGTTTAACGCCTTGAGGCCATTGGGCTGGAACTCTGTTTTGCAAGTGTGACTAGGTTTTTTCATCGGGATTTCCCTCAAATATGTCACAGTCAACACTCCAAGGCAGATTTACTATATCTGAGGCGTACTGATGCAGCTAATGGCATATCCTCAACGGACATAAGCCTCCAATACCCTTGTTCGAGGTCCTCCACCCCCCCGTGTCAGTCTCTCGCCTGATGATCGGGGCCACCGATGGAGCTCCTGAGGGCAAGACTGCACTAAGCCGAGGTTATTCCGCAGTCCCAGCAACCTCTTGCAAGACGTCACCGAATGTGCAAGTGCATACACCAAGCGCGGTTGCTAGAGCTGCCTCGAAACCCCACCCATAACAATCTGGTGTCTGCTGGGTCCTGGGCTATCAACCAGCATATGCGGAGTTTAAGATCTTTTACGCGCGCAACGACCCTCCTCCCCAGCATCTACCACCAAAGGGTTATGAGTTGGCGTCACAGTTTAACGCCTTGAGGCCATTGGGCTGGAACTCTGTTTAGCAAGTGTGACTAGGTTTTTTCATCGGGATTTCCCTCAAATATGTCACAGTCAACACTCCAAGGCAGATTTACTATATCTGAGGCGTACTGATGCAGCTAATGGCATATCCTCAACGGACATAAGCCTCCAATACCCTTGTTCGAGGTCCTCCACCCCCCCGTGTCAGTCTCTCGCCTGATGATCGGGGCCACCGATGGAGCTCCTGAGGGCAAGACTGCACTAAGCCGAGGTTATTCCGCAGTCCCAGCAACCTCTTGCAAGACGTCACCGAATGTGCAAGTGCATACACCAAGCGCGGTTGCTAGAGCTGCCTCGAAATAATAATAATAATAATAATAATAATAATAATAATAATAATAATAATAATAATAATAAAAAGAAGTGGGGGGGACCTCACTTCAGAATTGGAAGCAGCCAAGGACTCGGTCACTGCAGCCTCCGACTCGGAAGCAGCGAAGGGCTCGGTCACTGCAGCCAAGGACTCTGTCATGGCAGCCAAGGCTTCGGTCACAGTTGCACGCGTCGCCGGCTCCTGCGTTGCGCTTGTGACTGTAGAAGTCTTCAAACGCTTACTCACCGACTCCAGCATTTTTGCCCTCCTGTCTGCGGCAGTCTCAACCTTGGGCTGTGACCCTTCCCCCTGAGCTCGAGTGTGTTCCCGAAACCAAAGACCATGTTCTAATTTTTGATCATTCAGTACTTCTACCATCTTGACTCTGTTAGCCTCTTCTATCGACACAGCCGTGAAAAACGATGACTGAATATATTCGCTGATTAATAAAACGGTAGTCCAAACTGAGAGGAGTGCTCCGGACGTAAATCCGAAATACACACGACTAAAAGCAAGTCTGATTAAACACAATTGACGGACTATTCCTTCTGAGGAATTCCGGCAGATTGAGTTCCGGATGTCAGTATATGACACTAAAATCATCCCACGACTACTTCCTTGTTACTGGAACTGAAATTTACTGAGAATACAATCACTTTCCGTTTTACTCTAGAACTGTGCCACGGCACTAGCAATGATTATGGTTGGAAGCACAACTAATGACTGTGACTAATTATAATATGGACTGAATGACTGTAACGGTTCTACCTATACTGCGTCCTAACTAACCATCCATCCGTACTGATTAAAATGGTAACTGACATACTGTATTGGTAAATAGTTAAGTGCCACCTGTGCCACTGAATAACGACTAATGTATAAAACGGTATTATCGTAATTACAAATACGTTAGGAAGTGTGAGGCTGTGACGCTCCCCCTTAATTAGATAATATCGTAAATGAACGGAATAAGTAAATTGTAAATACTATACTAATAGTTCTGTACAAATTTAGAAATAATCGCCCTCGGTCCATACTGTGCAGTCGGACACTGCCAACAAAAGAAAGTGCGGAATATAAGGAGTTACGGGAACATCTTGATAATCCTCAAGCTAGACCGGAGGACAACGAGATACGGAAGCTCAAGCGATGCTTGGTGCTGAAGGATGGACTCCTTTGGTACATGGGCAAGAATGGAATGTATGCCAATGAGGAGGATCGTTGGTTGCTATGGGTTCCGCAGGAACTCAGAACGTCGTTGTTGATCGCGGCACACCATTGCCCGATGCAAAGTCATCCGGGGGTGGGAAGGATGACTTGGTCTTTACGCAGAAGGTTTTGGTGGGATAACCTTGGGGAAAGGGTTAAGGAATGTTTGTTAAGGGTTGCCCTCATTGTCAAACGGCAAAGCTTCCGTATAAGCCGAACTTGGGACTCAAGGGTGAATATGATATCACCTTGGACATCTTCGATACTTTACATATCGATCATGTTGGTCCTTTCCCGGAGGCGGGAGCAGGAAAATTCAAATATTTGCTAACGGTGATTGATCGGGACATCCAATTACGTTATCACTGTTCCTGTTACGGATGTAACTGCGGATGTTACAGCGGCAGCATTGATTGATCAGGTGTTTGGCCGCATCGGGATTCCGAGAAGGATTATCTCGGATAGACGTACAAGTTTTGCGAATGAGGTCTCACAAAGCATTGCCAAGTTCTTTGGGTTTGATTGGCAGTATGTGACTGCTTTTAACCGAATGGCTAACGGGAAAATTGAGCGAGTGCATAGGACGCTGAAGGCAGCGCTGAAGACCTATTACAAAAATAGTCAGCTCAATTGGATATACGTTGTGCCTATGTTCACGTTTTCTGTTAACAATCTGGCTTCAGTGTCGTTGGGGGGACATGCGCGGGGTGTGAGTCCGCAGTAGGTGGTATACGGGAGAGCGTTGAACACACCAACGGAACTGTTGTTTCCACCCGACAAGTGGGAGACGTGCGAACTTTTAGGAGTTCGATTACGAGCTATTGCAGAGGCTCGTAGCGCGATCGAGAAATGTCGGGAGACGCTGAGGGAGATCCAGCGAGAACAGGAATCGGGCAAGTACTCATGTCGAGTACAAGGAAGGCGATACAGTGTTGTTGTATGTTCCGACGGTACCGAAGGGGGTGTCGGTCAAGTTTTACAATAAGTGGCATGGGCCATTTAAGATTGTGCGGCAGACGGGTGCGTGCAATTATAAGATAGCGCCTACGGGGGCACGAGGAAGGGAACAGATCGTTCATGTGCGGCGTTTAGCCAAGTTTAGTCCTTATTCGCTAGAGGACGAGAACGAGGAGCAAGCGTTGAGACGCGTTGCACCAGCGTTCAGACAACCGCCAGCATTGCTTACACGTAAGGAGCGTGAGGAGGCGCTGCGGAAGCAGCAAGAGGAAATGAAGGTGGAAGCCAAGCATGTGGGTCAGGATGACAAAGCATCATCAGATGACAAGGATGAAAAGGACGTTATTCTTGGGCCGAAGGAAGCGATACAGGGCCGTAAGGGTACGGTATGGAAGAAGCAGTGGATATCCGGTGAGGATGTGGCTAAGATCGAGTGGCAGGTGGATAAGTTCTACCTCTGTCGACCGCATGAGGATAGTAATACGGTCATGGACAAAGATTTCGATCATTTCTTTCTCATGCAAGTTACATATGTACAGCCCAGAACACGGGTACGAGCTGCGTTGCCGTTGGTACCAACAATGCAGTTTTGGAGAAGCAAAGGTGAGGTTGAGCTCACGCGGGATAGAGTCTTTGCACCGGTGTTCCGGGACGGGGAAGGCTTGAAACAGTGGGATGCGTCCATGGGGAAGGGCGACGAGGATTTCACACATTGGACGGTGCAACTGATGCCGAGGGTGGTTCTGGATATGCCGTTTGATCTAACGGAGGAACGACGGATTCCGCTTCGCATATGGGACGAGGTCCTGAGTGCGGGCATATCATTTTTGTTGATAGGTGCGCCGAAGTGTGATAAGGAAGTTGCGGCAAAAAAGAGAAGACCGAAACAATCGCCGATCGCATCGGAAGAAAACAAGGGTCGTGGAAGACCACGAAAGCGAGCCAAAACGTGACATTCTTAGGAATACAATGGAGTCTGATGTCGCTTACGGATCATCAGCTACTTTTTCTTCTCGATGGAAGGGGAGGATCAAGAGATGGCATTTATAACTGATGCCAGTGGAAGGAAGAGCTGGAGCTCGGGGGCACGAGTTCTCACGGATGAGACTCGCACTGGACGTGGGCCAATTCTTTTTATTTATTCGACAGCCGGAATGCCTTATGTTATGTGTCGGTCGGTCGAGAGCGCCTTCGAATGAGGAGTCAGTCTTCGGCGTGGGGGTCGACCGCTTACGGCGGCTTTCCCCCAAGAAGGAAAAGGGATTGTCGGCTGGCCCGCACAATACATAGTGGCATTGAGTGTCGTCCGGCTTGTCGTTACTCGACTCTTATGCTTGGTCTGCCCCTCTCCTGTTGATTGACGACTAAGTGTCAGAGTAGCTGTTCCGGTTACATTCCAGTTAGCCCCTCATTCCCCAACACTTTCTCTACATGGCTATGTCTTTTTTTTTTGAATTGTGTTGTGTTGTTTCAGAAAACGAAAGGAAAGAAAAAAATTTCAACTCTGTGTTTGGTCTGTTGGTAATCATGGTGTCAACTTTTTTCAAGGTTTTTGTTTGTTTTGCCAATTTTTTAAAAAAAAGTTTTTTTCCTGTGTGTAGACACTTTTTTCACTTTTTGCCAATGTCTGCGGTGACAACCCTTATACAGCTTACTAACATAGAGCTAGCGAAAGAGAAAGATAAGACGCTCTCAAAACCACTTACCATGGAAGAATTTTTTGTCTTTGTGGGGCTGTTAATCCAAATCTCATTGGCCGACAGAGGTAGGAGAAGGTCACACTGGGCACCCAAAAGGGTCTGGGTACAGACGGCTTGCCGGGGGATGGTTATGGCGACATAATGGCCTGCAATCGGTTCGAGGGGATCTTGAAATGTTTACGTACAGGTCCACCAGCAACAGAAGAGGACCCTTTTTTGCCTATTCGGGGGTGGGCGGAGGCTGTCGATCGTAAGGCGAGGGAAGCCATAGTTGCGGGGGGGGGGGGGGGGTTCATTACTATCGACGAAAGTATGGGGCAGTTCACTGGGGACGGAATGCCTGGGCAAATGGTGGTTCCCCGCAAGCCGATCCCCATGGGAAGGGAGTATCATACCGCCTGTTGTGTCGAGTCTGGGGTCTGTATCGCACTGGAGATGGTGGAAGGTAAGGAGAGAGATCAAAAAAAAGAATTTGCACTTTTTTTCGGGGTCACTACTGCCACCACTTTGCGTATGATGAGGCCGTGATTCGGTTCTGGGCGCATTTTAATCGGTGATTCGTGGTTTGCCAGTTGCAAAACAGCATGTGAGTTGAAAAACAGGGGCCTTGATTTTGTCGGAATGGTGAAAACTGCACACCCGGGCTTTCCTGTGAAGATGCTATGGGGTGCGGGGTAGGGGGGGGGGGTCTACGGGGGATTTGGAGTCAGCAATATGCGAAAAGGACGGTGTCAGGCTGCTCGCGGTGAACCAAAAAGACCACAATCAGCAGCAAGTTATTGCTACCTGTTCCACCACTTTGCCCGGCAAGCCGCGGAATGCTCGTTACAGCCGCACTTTGCCTGTTGTCCCGAGATGCGAGCTTCCAAGCTCATTGAAAGGAGACAACAGGCCCGACTTTTTCAAGCATCTCCTCGCATCCAAGCTCATTGAAAGCGCAAACGAGCCTAATCTTGCAGGTCCCCAGCCCCACCCCCCCTCCTCTGCACTCCTCGCTCCTGTCGCCCCCCCATTCACCCCGTGCATGGAACTGTGCATATATCCTTTGACCCTTATGGTGGACAAAGTTAGAAAAAAAAACAGGAGGTCGGTCGCGCATACAACCAGAGCACGGAGAGTCCAAAGAGGCGTAGGTGCAGTGTTTGCCTGTACGCTTTTTCTCAGAGGGTGTCCATGACGAGTTATTATTGCGCCTCCTGTGGCCAGGATATGCCACTGTGCAGTGGCGAAGGTCGCACATGTCACGCCTGGCACAAGCAATACAGAAAACCAGCACACACAAAAAAAAAAAAAAAAAAAAAAAAAAAAAAAAAAAAAAACAGCGTCGGTGATTTTGGGCACTTTCAAATCGTTTAAACGCCGATGACCACCTGGTATCAGGGGTAAAAATGACTTTGGGGCGGGTGCCCTCTGACAGTAAGGCATGCGCCTTTTCACTTATGTAAATAATTTTTTCTTACTTTGGATTACAGGAAAACAAAGTTTAATAGTAATATTAATAAAATTTTATGGTTCTGTTATTTTTTTCTGATCCGGAATATTAATAATTATGGATACCACATGGTATCCATGCACATACACATAGACACTTATGTCCGGCCTAGTATGTAATCGGGCTGTTCCCTTGGCGCCCTTTTCTCAATGAAGTTTCTACTGTAGGCCACAGCTAGTATACGACAGATTATTAAGTTAGTCTTACAGGTTATAGAGCATTGTAGCGTGAACGTTGGGTCTGGTAGACTTTATTCACTTATAGCGTACTATCGGGGCGTGCGGAATTCGAAGGCTGCCACCGAAAATACGAACTGGTGTACGTGCGGAAGGCTGTCACCAAATATTTGAATCTGGTGTGTGTGCGGAAGGCTGTCACCAGTCTGGTGTGTGTGTGGAAGGCTAGCGCCAGTCACACTAGGCGGAATTGTGCGAAAGGCTGGCACCTAGCTGCTAGCATAACGTTAATAACTAATTATTTCCTAACGTCATCTCGCTTCTCTACCCATAGAGAAAGCAATCCTGGTAGTCGAGCCCTACTCCTACCTTCCGCCCTTGGTACGCCGAATTCAATATGGTGTATCAAGGTTCTGATTTAGTAAAGATGATGCTAGACCCTCCAAAGTTCGATCATGGAAAGGAATGGAGTTGTTTGAATACACCTTTACTTACATCAGTTATCGGTGTTACACACCCAGAAATACTATCCATGATTCCGGGCTTTGAGTCTCACCCCTTAGCAAAACCTATGCAACTACCCAAACGACCTGAATCCCCTACCAATGCACCTTTCATGCCACCCGAAAAGGAAGAGTGTGAGTTTGGATACAACCCCAAGGGATAAATACACAACGAACTCTTATTAAAAGTCTCTATGGCTGCAAAAAGCCCTAACTTCTGAAAGTAGGTGAAATACCAGTAAATAGCTGAGAGGTCACTTCGTTTATTTAGTAATTACGTACATTTCTACTTGTTTGCGGACTTTTGTTGCAAAGTACGATCGCTGGGAACGTAGATTGTGAGTTGGTATTGCGTGACACTTGAAAATGCTGGTGTAGCACTTGAAGGAGTGCAATGCGATTTTTTCTACTGCTGCATAGAGGAAGGCGATTGCAAGCTGCAGGATGGCTGGCTCGCGGAGGGTTCCTTCTGCTACAAAGAATGCCATGAAGGTTGGCATCACATGGTGAACAAAGGCGCACCCGCTCTGCCTGCTGCTACCAAGTAATACACTTGGATTCGGACACTGTTTTTGAAATATGTTTTTTTTTTCGAAAGTACTTTTTTCATCAAATTGATCCTTTTGTTTCATGGTTTCAATTTTGCCTGAATGTTTGCATAAATGTTTTCGTTCCTTCTGACCGGTTCAAGAATTTCCTTGCTTCTCGTTTCCACCGCTACTTGTAGTGTGTTTGATGACATCAGTTCCGGAAAATATGTTATAAAAATCACCTGCTTGAGCCAAAATTACAAGGCTGAACTGTTTTTCGATGGCTGAAACTGCTTTCATAATGTTTTTTTCACGTTTACCCCGGTTAAAACAGAAAATTTTAATACATTACAGATATTTTTTTTACCCCTAGCGTAAATTGCGCATGCCGTACGTTGGCAGGTCCAAGCAACTGTACATGTGCTCCCATCAACACCGCTCCCTCCAACTTCATTTGATCCACCAGTACTTCCACTCATGCCTATGCACTCTTCACTAGTACTGACATCTGTTTCTACGCAAGTCCAACACAGAACAACTTCATTTCATTCGAATTCTCCCGGGCCGCCCATGGCTAGCGATGCACTTTTATTCCCTGTAATGTTAGAAACATAACCATGATCACTTGACTTTCTCTCTCTTTCTCTCTTTCTCTCTCTCTCTCTCTCTCTTTACGAGCGTTTGTCGCTCATTCTTCGCTCGTATAAGTTGTGATACGGCGCAGGCCGAATCGAAGCTTAAAAGTTAATGTGCCGGGGGGGGGGGGGGGCTAGGGGGGTAAAAACACTTGGTAAACAGTTCGGACCCGTTGCAGAAATTCCCATGTACAGTAACCTCGCGACAAAAGTGCCAGGGGGGGCTTGACAATTTCCTTCGTTTTCTGTGAGCCTGGGGTAAAAAAAGTGCCACCCCAACCAACACCAGCCACCGGTCACCGTTTTTTCTGCTTTTCAGGGGTGGCACTTTTGTCGCGAGGTTAGAGAGGAAATAGACCGTTTCACATAAGCCCCCCAATGGGCTTGTGGTAGTGGCTTTTTCTTAAGGTAGTGGTAAATTAGGATTCCTGGCTGATGGTGGCACTAACTATAATCGTCCGAGCGGCCAGGCCTGTGCAAAATAGTATTTATTTACACAAAAAAAACAGAAATCTGCGCTTGTGGGTTGTGAACAAATCATTCGCCACATTTGCATCTGCTGGTTTTTCCCAGGGTCGCCATTTTGGTACCGGATGTGTCATCTTGGTCCCCCAACAAAACCCTCGCAACACCCCATGTGAAACGGTCTATTCAGGTTTTACATTTATTTTTTGACTGATACCTATCAAGGCATTTTTCAATGAAATTGTGTGCATTTATCGGTGACAATAAGCACAAAAAAATTCTGATACTTATCAGTTAATTTCGATCCACCTCTGGCCAAAAAAACAATACTAGGTGACAAAACTGCACCGTTCCCGAGGCAGGGCAGTCGCGTCTTCCTACTCTCCCTCTCCTGAACTCCACCTGCCCCTCGGTGGTTTCATCCATGGTCAGCTTTACGTCCCTTAACCGTGTTTTTGTGGCTGAAAAACCTAGATAGCAAAAACCCAGAAATTAAACAGGGAAAGCTGAAACTATATATAGCTTAAATATACAACAAATCCAAGCGCTGCACTGATTTCTCTGCAATCGATTATATTGTGTGGCATGTTAGAAATGCTATCAAAGTATTATCATTAGAATAACGTAAATTTTGTTGAGAGTATTTGACGTTGCGCGGATGAGGTAAAAAGCATGTAAAAATAGCGAGCGAGAAAATGATTTTTATCACTCACTGCCATCACTACTGTTTACTGTTCTTATCTGTCGGTCTCTGTACGTGCATTGTTTCCACCTCAGACTTTATCGCTCTTTTTATATCAGGATGCAAGCATAGTATCAATAAGAGAAATTAAAGTTAGTTTGTGCATCGTGTCGTAGTTATTTTTAGTATAGGTTATTTGCATGGTGTTGTAGTTATTGTCAAAAATGCGTTATTATCATTATTTCCTTGTTAATGATGATGATGATGATGATGATGGTGCACGTGATCGAATTCGAAGTTTGTGATGGTATCATCGGTAGTACTTGTTACTATTTTTGGCAGTGGTAATTGTGTGCTGTTGATTTACTTTTGTTTTTGTGGTTAATTTGTCTGTAACTGCTCAAGTGCATAATGATTTTTCTATTACTGATGATGAATTCACGACCACTTGTTCATCAGTCAGCTCTGGTTCTGAACAAAATCAAAAATAAAACAAGGCAAGGCAAATGGAAAACCAATCAAACTATCATACCTGATTTCCACATGAAAAAACATGCCCATTCCAAAGCCAGCTGATCCGGCAACGGTAGGGTTGAGTACCGTTGGCCCCCCCGCGACCCTGACCTCCAAATCAGCAAACAAACAAAGCGTCAACCAGCATACATGCAGTCCACATGGAATACCTGGGCGGAATGTGTCGTCACGCCCTTTTGCTTCCCAGTAACTCGCTTTCATCCTGCTCACCCCCTGCCCGCCAGCAGCACGGAATGATCAAAAATGACGGTTGGAGGAGGGGGGGGGGGGGACTATTATTCTGGCGGCTTGCGTCGCGCCATGCGAACGAACCAGGTTGGCCAAAACAATCTTGGACCTCAAATCATTTACCTGGTTGTTTGAGAATGCGGGAAGTCTCCTCCTGATGATGTCCCCGTCCAAAGACGGCTGCATGGGTCTTTGGGAGGCGGTTGGCGAAGCATTTCTGACTTTTCAAATTGAGCCACAAAAAAAAAAAGCGAAAAAGGATTTGCATTTGTTCAGCCACAGCACGAGGCAGCAAAAAAGGATTTGCAAACGTCCGGCCGGAGCAAAAAGGATGTGGGACTTGTTCACCCAGCACAAAAGACATAAAAAAGGATTTGGTCTACCAAAAAAGGATTTGCAAAGTTCCGGCTCAGACTTTCAAACACCTTCTCAAAGCGGTGCTTCTGTGGTATGGTTTTGTGTTGCCATTTCATTTTTATATACGGTTCGAATTCTTTGCTTGAAACATGCTCAGCAAGATCAACCTTGCATCCGCCGACCCATTTTCCAATGACCCGGTTGCCCGCCCCTCCGACTCTGTTGTTTCGAGGGGCAGGGCAACGGAGAGCAGGAAGCATTGGAAATTGAAGCAAGAAGAATGGGGTCATTTTTATTTTTGTTTCTCATCGACATAACCCTGTTTGTTGTGCTTTGGCAGCGGACGAGCTCAACATCGACTCTGTGCCTCACGACCCTGCCTACGACAAACTGTTTGAAGGCCGGGATCCAGGACGTACGTTCCCTCTATCCATTGCTGTTTCTTGTTGCGCTTGTCTGCTCTGTTGTATCTACCTCTACAAATGCCATTGGTTTGGTTTGTGTGTATAGTCATCAAGGCGGAGATGTTAAGAGTCTACAGAATGCAGGCAACGCGACTTACGCTCATCAACCAGGAGAGGTTGAAATTTGGAAGTATGGATAAAACGCCCAGGACACGGAATGTACCATCTCCTGGGTTCCAGTTCACAAATTTCAGAGGGCGTTTAGTGAAAACGTACAACAACAAGTGCCTTGTACTATTACAGAGAATCGACAGAATGGAAATGGAGAGGGAAAATATGCTCACAGTCCTCCGTTCCGGCTTTGAGGTTAGTTCCCTCTCTCTCTCTCTCTCTCTCTCGCTCTCCTCTCTCTCTCTCTCCTGTTTCTCTCTCTCTCTCCTGTCTCTCTCTCTCTACTACTGTCTCTCTCCGTTTCGGCTTTGAGGTTAGTTCCCTCTCTGTCTCTCTCTGTCTCTCTCTCCTCTCTCTCTCTCTCTCTGTCTCTCTGTCTCTCTCTCTCTCTCGCTCTCTTTCTTCTCTCTCTCTCTCTCTCTCCCTCTGTCTCTCTCTCTACTACAACTACTACAACTACTACTGCTACTACTACTACTACTATTATCATTATTACTATTACTTACTACTTATTCTACTACTACTACTACTACTACTACTATTTTTATTATCATTTTTATTATCATTATTTTTTCAGGCTTTGCCTTGTATTTTTTTTTTTTGCTCTGTTTCTTTTTTTTCCCTTCACATTTTCTATCTTGTGTGCTCAGACTGTTTCTTTTTTTTACAATTCATCGTTTATTTTTCTTGCCTGATGTATGTTGTTGGTTTTTATCCTTGTTATTCCGGCAGTGCGCTTACTTCCCTTCATTTTTTCAGGCTTTGCCTTGTATTTTTTTTTTGTTGCTCTGTTTCTTTTTTTTCCTTCACAT
Source organism: Paulinella micropora (assembly GCA_019918135.1). Lineage (NCBI taxonomy): Eukaryota > Cercozoa > Imbricatea > Euglyphida > Paulinellidae > Paulinella > Paulinella micropora. The sequence goes on from WBZZ01004858.1 coordinate 160,558, forward strand.
TTTCTATCTTGTGTGCTCAGACTGCTTCTTTTTTAATAATTCATCGTTTATTTTTCTTGCCTGATGTATGTTTTTGGGTTTTATCCTTGTTATTCCGGCAGTACGCTTACTTTCCTTCATTTTTTCAGGCTTTGCCTTGTATTTTATTTTTTGTTACTCTATTTCTTTTTTTTTCCTTCACATTTTCTATCTTGTGTGCTCAGACTGCTTCTTTTTTTATAATTCATCGTTTATTTTTCTTGCCTGATGTATGTTGTTGGTTTTTATCCTTGTTATTCCGGCGGCGCGCTTACTTCCCTTCATTTTTTCAGGCTTTGCCTTGTATTTTTTTTTTTGCTCTGTCTCTTTTTTTTTCCCTTCACATTTTCTATCTTGTGTGCTCAGACTGTTTCTTTTTTTTACAATTCATCGTTTATTTTTCTTGCCTGATGTATGTTGTTGGTTTTTATCCTTGTTATTCCGGCAGTGCGCTTACTTCCCTTCATTTTTTCAGGCTTTGCCTTGTATTTTTTTTTGTTGCTCTGTTTCTTTTTTTTCCTTCACATTTTCTATCTTGTGTGCTCAGACTGCTTCTTTTTTTAATAATTCATCGTTTATTTTTCTTGCCTGATGTATGTTGTTGGGTTTTATCCTTGTTATTCCGGCAGTACGCTTACTTTCCTTCATTTTTCAGGCTTTGCCTTGTATTTTATTTTTTGTTACTCTATTTCTTTTTTTTTCCTTCACATTTTCTATCTTGTGTGCTCAGACTGCTTCTTTTTTTACAATTCATCGTTTATTTTTCTTGCCTGATGTATGTTGTTGGTTTTTATCCTTGTTATTCCGGCGGCGCGCTTACTTTCCTTCATTTTTCAGGCTTTGCCTTGTTTTTTTTTTTTTTTTTTTTTTTTTTTTTTTTTTTTTTTTTTTTTTTTTTTTTTTTTTTTTTTTTTTTTTTGCTCTGTTTCTTTTTTTATTACATACATAGATATTATTTTCTGATGTATGTTACATACATACATACATAACATACATACATACATAGATAACATACATAGATGACATACATAGATGACGTACATAGATAACATACATAGATAACATACATACATAACATACATACATAACATACATACATAACATACATACATAACATACATACATACATACATACATACATACATTACATATATACATACATTCATACATTCATTCATACATTCATTCATACATTCATTCATACATTCATTCATACATTCATTCATACATTCATTCATACATACATACTATGTTACGCTACTATGACGTTCGACTAGGTAGGGTGCAAATGTTGTTCCCTGCCCTTTCGAACTCCCTCCACCCCCCCCCCCTCCCCCCTCTCTCTCTAAACTGGTCATCCTCTCTAAATCCATTATTACGCCAGACTGGGAGAGGTTGATGAATTTTGAGAGTTTAACACTAGCAACGAATTGCTTGCTACTGACTACTTAATAATAATAATAATAATAATAATAATAATAATAATAGTAATAGTAATAATAATTCTAATTCTAATAGTGCTTCTCTGTCAATGGCTGATGCATTTCTGCACATGCGCCTCCATCGTCTCACCCGTGAGGGGAGTACGAAGAATTGACGATAGGCTCTAATGACACCCCCGCAAGGGCAGTTCCAACACTTCCAGACGGGCCGGTATGTTCAATGAAAATACTGGTCCAGAACTGGTCCAGACGGACCGGTATGTTCAATGAAAATACTGGTGGCACCGACGGGAATCGAACTGGCGACAGGGCCCAGATGGTAGAACTTGACCACTGGGCTATCACGGTGTCCAAAATAATAATAATAATAATAATAATAATAATAACAATAATAGTGCTTCTCTGTCAATGGCTGATGCATTTCTGCACATGCGCCTCCATCGTCTCACCCGTGAGGGGAGTACGAAGAATTGACGATAGGCTCTAATGACACCCCCGCAAGGACAGTTCCAACACTTCCAGACGGACCGGTATGTTCAATGAAAATACTGGTCCAGACGGATCGGTATGTTCAATGAAAATACTGGTGGCACCGACGGGAATCGAACTGGCGACAGGGCCCAGATGGCAGAACTTGACCACTGGGCTATCACGGTGTCCATAATAACAATAATAATAATAATAATAATAGTGCTTCTCTGTCAATGGCTGATGCAAATCTGCACATGCGCCTCCATCGTCTCACCCGTGAGGGGAGTACGAAGAATCGACGATAGGCTCTAATGACACCCCCGCAAGGGCAGTTCCAACATTTCCAGACGGACCGGTATGTTCAATGAAAATACGGGTGGCACCGACGGGAATCGAACTGGCGACAGGGCCCAGATGGTAGAACTTGACCACTGGGCTATCACGGTGTCAATAATAATAATAATAATAATAATAATAATAATAATAATAATAGTGCTTCTCTGTCAATGGCTGATGCAAATCTGCACATGCGCCTCCATCGTCTCACCCGTGAGGGGAGTACGAAGAATTGACGATAAGCTCTAATGACACCCCCGCAAGGGCAGTTCCAACACTTCCAGACGGGCCGGTATGTTCAATGAAAATACTGGTCCAGATGGATCGGTATGTTCAATGAAAATACTGGTGCCACCGACGGGAATCGAACTGGCGACAGGGCCCAGATGGTAGAACTTGACCACTGGGCTATCACGGTGTCCAAATAATAATAATAATAATAATAATACTATATCTGAGGCGTACTGATGCAGCTAATGGCATATCCTCAACGGACATAAGCCTCCAATACCCTTGTTCGAGGTCCTCCACCCCCCCGTGTCAGTCTCTCGCCTGATGATCGGGGCCACCGATGGAGCTCCTGAGGGCAAGACTGCACTAAGCCGAGGTTATTCCGCAGTCCCAGCAACCTCTTGCAAGACGTCACCGAATGTGCAAGTGCATACACCAAGCGCGGTTGCTAGAGCTGCCTCGAAACCCCACCCATAACAATCTGGTGTCTGCTGGGTCCTGGGCTATCAACCAGCATATGCGGAGTTTAAGATCTTTTACGCGCTCAACGACCCTCCTCCCCAGCATCTACCACCAAAGGGTTATGAGTTGGCGTCACAGTTTAACGCCTTGAGGCCATTGGGCTGGAACTCTGTTTAGCAAGTGTGACTAGGTTTTTTCATCGGGATTTCCCTCAAATATGTCACAGTCAACACTCCAAGGCAGATAATAATAATAATAATAATAATAATAATAATAATAATAATAATAATAATAATAATAATAATAATAATAATAATAATAATAATAATAGTGCTTCTCTGTCAATGGCTGATGCATTTCTGCACATGCGCCTCCATCGTCTCACCCGTGAGGGGAGTACAAAGAATTGACGATAGGCTCTAATGACACCCCCGCAAGGATAGTTCCAACACTTCCAGACGGACCGGTATGTTCAATGAAAACACTGGTCCAGACGGATCGGTATGTTCAATGAAAATACTGGTGGCACCGACGGGAATCGAACTGGCGACAGGGCCCAGATGGTAGAACTTGACCACTGGGCTATCACGGTGTCCATAATAATAATAATAATAATAATAATAATAATAATAATAATAATAATAATAATAATAATAATAATAATATTCTTATGTGTTGATCGCTAAGATTGGTCGCAGCCAGCGGCACGAAGCGGAGGTATGCCTGTTGCTTCTGCATCCCACAAAACGTGTTGGTTGGTTGGTGTTAGCTGAGGAGCGATCAGGAGGCACGCGAGCGTGAGAGGGTAGGCCCCGCGCGCGAAGGAGTTTTCCAGGAGTTGGCGCAGGAATTCAAGCAGCAGCGTGGTTTGCCGGAGGGTACCAGTTGGCGGGAGCTCTCTGAAGACAAAGTGCGAGTACCAAGCGCGATGGGGCAGAAGTTTGTGGAGAAGTTATGGCAGGTGAGGAATGCGCGACGGGGGGGGGGGGGGGAAATCAGTGGGACTCCGTATCAACTGGAAGGGCCATCAATGCCTTCAAGCCGGTCGCACTAGAAGCCCCTGACTGGAGGGAAGCGTTCTACGAGCTGGCAGCACCGAAGGAGCAGCGTAGCACGAAATCTAGTACAAAAGGCAAGAGGAAGTTGCAGCTGGCACATAATCCAAATGTCGAACGGGTGTTAGACAAGGTTCTGGGGCCTGTCTCGTCTGCGAGTGGTTCGAAGCCTGTCTCGTCTTCGCGTGGGCCGTCACCTGTCTCGTCTGCGAGTGGTTCGAAGCCTGTCTCGTCTTCGCGTGGGCCGTCGCCTGTTTCGTGTGCGAGTGGTTCGAAGTCTTCGCGTGCCTGTTTCGTCTTCGCGTGGCCGTCGCCTGTTTCGTCTGCGCGTGGTTCGTCTTCGCGTGGTTCGTCTGCGAGTGGTTCGTCTAGCAGTGGGTCGTCGCCGGTTTCGTCTGCGAGTGGTTCGTCTGACATTGAGGATGTTAACTGCAGGATTTGCCACGACCTTGTAGATGACTTGTTGTGGAAAGAGGTCCGCGACCCGCAGGACAGGTTGGCGCAGACGAAATGTTGTGGTTCGCCTTATCATAGGCGTTGCCTGGAAAAATGGTGGAAAGAGTGTGACAAAAATGGTAAGGTGCCCGACTGCCCATGGTGCAAAAAACTTTGCATTCCGACATCATACTGGACTTCATTTCTGTATAAGCACGAAACTCTGCATTGGGAGTCGCCCAGCGAGGTGATTGACATGACGGCACAGATTTCCAGCGACGTGAACGACGTGGCTGGCAGGCAGAGTGAGACCGCAATGTCTGACACCGAGGAAGTGGAACATGTGGAACATGAGTCAGAGGATGAGTGGGAGCCTCCGGTTGACGATTGGGATCCTCAGCCCACATGCGGCAAGTCCGAGCGTGAGGAGCCGGCGGCGAGCACCAGGGCACGAATCGACGAGGAGTATGAACAAGCAGAAGTGGACGATATCGCAGCCAGAGCAAGAAAGGGCGAATTGAACGCAGGGGCAGACAGTGATTTGGCGTGGGCCGTTGCTGCCGTCACAGCCTCACACTTCCTAACGTATTTGTAATTACGATAATACCGTTTTATACATTAGTCGTTATTCAGTGGCACAGGTGGCACTTAACTGTTTACTAATACAGTATGTCAGTTAACATTTTAATCATTACGGATGGATGGTTAGTTAGGACGCAGTATAGGTAGAACAGTTGCAGTCATTCAGTCCATATTATAATTAGTCACAGTCTTTATATTAATACTGTACCGGAACGGTGTTCAAGACGGGAGCACGTTGTGACTTGCTTAGTTTGGCAAATCTGAAATACTTTACTAAACACAGATTGAGGTACAAAAGAGGCGCGAACTAAGAGCGCGTGTCTTGACCTGATTGCTACAATTGACCTAATCAGTCTAATCATAATAACTCAAGTCCATTGACCAATGTCAGTCCTAGCAATTAAATTCTAGGTCCTCAATTGTGAAAATTATATGGCCTATTGAATTACATTACCAATTCTAATCTAACAAAGAAGTTGGTATAAAGATCCCCCTAAAACAAACCATTCGGCCGAAATTTTCAATGACAAATACTGAATTTTTTAAACACTTCAGAAATGATGGGAAAACGTTTCCTCGATTGTAGAATATATTAAAATGATATTAAAACGTATTTTTAGTAATAGGAACGCACTTGGACTTCACCTTTAGAGATTGGCAGGAGCCGGCCCGACAGTATGCAGTAGCTGAATTTTCCAACTATTTACTATGTCGGCTACGGCGACTTTAATAAGGAAATAAGCGGGCAACATGCTCAGCTTGTCAGGAAAGTTAGTTTTGATTATTTTGTAGTGTTTTGCGTTATTATAATATGTTTTGCCTTGAAAAATTTGACTTGGGCGGGGCAGCAGTGAGGGGACTGCGTTCGGGAGGGGGGGGGGGATGCCAAGATGAAAAGACAAAGCCGGCAACGTGCTCAGCTTGTTAGGGAAAGCTTATTTTACTCATTTCCTAGTGTTTATATTTATTATAATGTGTTGACTTCAAAAGTTCAACATGGGCTGGCCGTACTGAGGGAACAGCGTCGGGGGGTGGGGGGGGGGGGGGGGAATGCAAAGACAGAGATGCAGTGTATTTGCACCTGGCTAAGTCTGATCCATGGTAAGTCAGAAAATTTTCTAATTTGATTATTGCGTAAAACGTAACACCTGATAAGGAAATCACGTACAATTACCACCTAAGGCAACACAAGTAAAACACAACACATAAGGATCAAGGAAAATCACGTACCTTGGGTGCACTGGTTGTAATGAGCTCATCGCCTCACTTACGAGGCGAGCAGCGGCTCGTCGTCATCAGAGCTCGAGGTGTCCATAACAGGCCAATCACAAAGCTCACACATGTCTCCTCCTCCTCGTTGTTATATGTACAACAGGGGCAGACCCACGGATCAGGGCCTGGCTGGTTGGAGGTCCCTTGAACTCGACCGCCCCTGCGCTTGGATTGCTGAGCCTGCTTTGAATCAGCTGAATTTCGAACTCGCTTGCGTCCACGTCCACGTCCACCAGCTGCCCGACGTGCGCTTCCTTGCCTTCGGACGATCTCAGCAGGACTGAAACTTTTCGCCAAGGCTCTGCAACATGTCCAAACGCCAAGTCCTGCTCCAGCTTCTCTTCCCTTGTGAGCTCCCTTGCACCGCGCCACCGCGGGTGAGCTGGAGGAGCTCCCTCGTTGACGAAATAGGTGCGGGGCAAGACACGAAGTTCTTCAGGCGTTAATTGTGTGAGAGCGTCCATTTTTGCCTGGCGATCGGGAGGCAACTCCATCCAGTTTAAGGGCAGCTCATCAATGAGCCGAAATTCTGCTCTCCACTCCTTTCCCTTTCCATCCACACATGATATGTGAGCTGGGCGGCCTGGCAAGCCGCCGTCGAAGTACTTGCCGTCGATTTCGGTCCTAGTCAAGTTTCTCGCTGCCAGCATCTCCTCCACGTGTGCGCACTCATCCGGCCCAAGGTGCTTCGCCAAAGAACGAATATCTTTCTTCAAGCGTGGGTTGACGAAGTAACCGACAGGAAGCTTAGGAGGCAGGTCAGCAGCTGCAATAAATAAATCATAATATGAGTCTGAGTCAGTGCAGAGAATGGAAATAGAAAACAAAATGATACTAGCGGACTGGGGTGGGGTGACTCAAGAGGATGGAACAGAGCAATACCGGGTCGCTTGATAAACAATCGAAGCGGAGCTCCTTGGGGATCGTCCTTCTCTCCGTGCCATTCAGCCTGAGCGTCTCCCCATGTCTTGAACTCTGCGGTTGGCAATGCTTCAGGCTCCTTCTTCGTGATGCGAAAGGCTAAGGGCTTGTTGTAATGCTTGAATGCCTTGTTCATGCATGGGCTGAAAAGGGTCAACCAATCGTAGTTGCACGCCAGAACGACCAGCACGTATCGCGATCTATTCTGCTTGAACGCAACAATAAGCTTCAGCAAAGCCTGAGCGATGTTAGTGATAAAGAAGGAGCTCTTCCATCCGATGTCCATAACTCTGAAGTCTTGATCGTCTCCATCGTGACCATGACCAGGAGGCTTGCGATGGGACTGCACTTCACCACGGAGGCCCCTGTTCACAACATGATGAAGGAAGGCGAGCATCGACCACGCGGTGTTGTCACCAGCGCCGTCCCACTCCAGAAACAATTTCCAGGCTTGCATGGTACGAGGATCCCAAAGTTCCCAATGCAAAGGAGCAGCAAGCATGGTAATATTACTGTTCGCACCGTGCTCGATGGCGCCTTCAAGGTATGTGAGAATGAAGTGGGTGTCCGTCGTGTAACAGGTGTTCACGCCAACGCAAAGTCGGAAGACCATCTTACCCTTGAAATCTTTTGCAGTACGGCGGCAGGATGGGATCTTTACAGGCTGCTTCGTGTCCGCAGACATGACTGTAGCATGGTAATCCACTGGTGATCCCTTCTTGCGCTGCATGCTCGCCACTCTGCACTCCCTGTGGATCGTGTGGTGAAGGCGGCTGCGGCGTCGCCAGTCCTGAGCATGCGTTTCACTCCTGAAGCCGTGGGAATGCTGGGATGCAAGCTCAGTGCAGTGCTCGCACTTCGAAAAATCTCCCTCTGTGCATGCGACAAATGGATATGAGTACATGACCAGAAGATATATTCTCGTTACCTCGTGCAAACTTGACATGACGATAATCAGCCGCCCACACCTTGTTGATCGTATCAACTGTCGGAGGAACGTCGGGGTTAAGTCCAGAGCCGCCCCACCGCAGACACATGTCCTTCCAATTATTGCGAACGTACTCCTGTACTGCGGCGTCCTCGGCCATTTCTTGGAGCCTCCAAATGCAGTCGCTGCATATCTCTGGATAGCTCTCTGTGAACTTCTCGCAGAGCAAAACTGCGACCATGTCCTCGGTTTCGGGAAGCGAAGATGACTGTTTAGCCCAGACCTTCATGTCGTTGGCGAGGAGCTTGTGTGCTCGCTTCAGGACATTGTTTCCGATGCCGTGAATCCGCTGCCAAGCCTCTCTGCAGACCTGTTCAGTCTTATACAAGTACTGGAACTGTCCATCTTTGGCTTGAAAAGATTCGAGCTGGCCCACGACCCAATTGTAAAGCTCACTGAGAGAAAAATGACGCAGTCTTCTGTCGCGCTGTGAGCATATCACGTGCATCAATGAATGAATGACACTTCCACTTTTTGCAGCAAACTGACTTGGCTAGATGCTCAAGCTCAGGAAAAGTCATCCCCAAAAGTTTCTCGAGCCCTTGCGGTCTCTGTAGCTTCAAGTTCCCTTTTGCGCGGGCCTTCATTTTGTAGGGGCGCGTAGGATCCTTGCGTGCTCGGTTGATGGGGGGTGGCTGCAATCCCAGGGTCTTGATTTGAATCCATAAGTTCCTTTATATCGTACCGTGCAGCAGATTCTTCTTCGGCGCAATTAATATTTTGTCTAGAAGCATAGGGAGCTCGACGTCATTGTTGGATTCACCACCTGAAGCGTCTTCGGCTACGTCCTACAAAAGCAACAAATCATTATAAGCCGACAAACTTCCTCAAAGCATATATACGTACCAGAGAACCAGTGGGAGCATACAGTCTCGAGTTGCTGCCTGCAACAGTAACAGGTTGCTCGATAGCTAGCTGGCAATCTCCAAACTTAAGGGTGTCGCTGTACTGACCTCGTTGGACAAGAGCAAGATTACCACCGGCCACGTCCTTTGCAGCACCACTACTGGCGCTGATGCCTCTCAGGAGCTGACAGTGTTACATGTACCACAATTAAAACCAAGCCGGAAAACAAAGGAAAGCAAAGAAAAAACTTAAATAATGTTAGCGATAGAAAACATTAAGGCTAAATTCATACCTTTTCGATAGCTTCCTGGCCATCCCCAAGCTCAAGCGTGCTTCCGTATTTACCTCGTTGGAAAGAAGAAAGCTGACCGCCAGCCACGCCCT
>WBZZ01004858.1:177500-205483 GCA_019918135.1 Paulinella micropora
TGAAGGGCTGGTGATCTTCTTTGACAGTATTGCTGTTGACATTCAAGACAACAAAAAAAATTGATTTTTCTGTTTTGGTTGGAATTTCAGTTTTGGTTGGAATTTTGATTTTGGGTGAAAATTTGAATTTTTCAAATTAACTGCTATATTCGTCCGCAAAATATCGTAAATTTTCGCGAAATGTTACCGTTAAATTTGAAAATTTGAATTTTTGTCACAAAAATGAAAAACTGTCACAAAAATGAAAATCTGACACAAAAATGAAAAACTAATTTTTGTTGTTGTCTTGAATGTCAACAGCAATATGTCAGCCCTGTTCTCCTCAGATGGCACCCACTTGACCATCACCTCCCCCTTCCGTATCGCCTCAGTGAGATGATAATGCCTGAGCGCAATGTGCCTGAGCCGCTTTGCAAACACGGAGTTGGGTGCCGTGCTGACGGTCGCTTGGTTGTCCACCCGGAGTATTGACACCTCATCGAGCTCCTTCTTGAGTGGGTTACCCTCCGACCATGGCAAGACCGCAACACATTCCTCACTGCTTCCAAGTCATGCAAGACTTCAGACGCCGCATATGTTTCGCTCTCTTGTGTTCCCGTTGCTAAATGCTTCTGGGTTGTCGACCTAACCGACACCGGGCCTCCAGCCAAAAAAACTACCCCACCCGTCTTTAAGTACATCTTTTCACCATTCCCGAGCGACGAGTCAGAGCCCGCCTCCAACCTTCTATTACCGCTCGATGCAAACCTGACGCCCCTGTTCCTCACGTACACAAAGTAACGCAACAGCTGTTCCGCTCTGCAGTAGTCGAACTTTTCTCTGCTAGCTTGATTCTTAGCAATCGACGCAATCGCCGCCACCGCTTCTGGTACGCTTGCCTTGAGATAAATAAAACTCCCCACAATCTCTTGCGGGTCATACTCAACCAAGCCGGCACCATCTTCGACCCTTCTGTCAGCCAAGGCGTCTTAGCTGGCATCCACTGGCGTCCATCATTCCTCTTGAATCTTTGCAGCAACGTGTCGATATACTGCCTCTGGAATAGAGTGATTGAGTACACTCCATTAACCCTTTTACGCTCGAACTCAATTGAAAGAAACTCTTTCACAGTTTCTTTCACAAGCCCAAGGTCTTTGACATTCCCCCACTCACTGTTAAGCTCTTTCACATACTTTTCCCTGCTGCCCTTTGAAGCCGCAGCATGAATGCTGTCATCCACGTGATACGTGAGCACCTCTGTCTTGTCAGTCTCTTCATCAACCCTCGCAAACACCACCGGATCCACTATGCTCTGTTGGAAGCCCAGCTTCTTCTGCGTCGAGACCACCCCTGTCGTTTCAATAAACATGACCAGATTGCTTAAGACCATTTACGCCCCCTACTGCCTCCCATACCGTATTAGGAGGCACATACCCTGCTGGAGGACGCAACCATACCGGGATACGGAGCTTGACGTTCGGAAAAGCACTCTTCTCATCGACACTGAAAATGTTCATGTCCTGCAAGACTGCCAGAGCACACGTCAGCCAGACCATTTCCACTCTGCAAGTTGGCAGATCAACCTTGTCATACTGCCATGATGGTTGCAAGAACCCTATGCCAGCTATTCTCGACTTTGCTTCCACCATTGGCCCATCAGCTGTTTCTCCCTTCTCAAAGTCAACAAATCTCGTCGGCACAAGGGGCTCCATCGGAGGCTTTTCAGAGATGTGTCGTTCCACTATTGCACCAAGCTTCAGGTGTTTGTCTATGTCCGCAAATCTAGACTCATTGAACCTGCCAGACGCAGTCGCTTGGCGATACGGAACTGGTATGGTCACCAGAAATGCCCCTGATCTAAAGTTACCCGGCTTCGTTCTCTCTTTGTTGCGAGGCTGAGAGACTATGTTGGTAGCGGTTATAGCTGCCCCATCCCATGAAACCGGCACACCATTCCTGTTTCTCTTGTTTTCCACTCTGGGGGCAACAGGGTTAGCAGAGCTCCTCTTGTTTTCAGCTCTGCCTGCACCACCCTGAGCAACAGACACATGACTCTCGTTGGACAGCTCATCCTCCCCTTTAACCAACCTGACAACTCCAGCATCTATCGGCAACGCACTGGTTTCCGTATCTTTCACTTCCCGCTCCGCCTCGCCGACTTCGTCTGCCAGACGTTGGATCACAAGCCACTCGTCGTCGGTAAAAAATTTTCCGGGATTTTCGTCACTTTTGCCACTTTTTTCCCGTGCTATGTTGGAGCTGTGACACATATGTTGGGATGACGCTGCCATTGCTTCCTGGGTACAGTGTTGGCCACCCGTGTGTTGTGTAATCCCTCACCATAATGTCTGCCGTAACTATGATCTTCCTGTCGTAAAAACTCCAGATCACATACGCAGACTGCTCCACGTTGACGCCCATAAACACTCCTGGCTCCCCCCTTTCCTGTCCCTTTTCCCCTTCTTTGTAGATCACGCACAGGCAGCCAAAAGGATGTAGGACGGAGTAGTGAGGGGAGGGTCTTCCATAGAATGCCTCGTGCCTTGATAGCTTTGTCCCCGCCCTTCCTTGTAGGTTTAGTAGGAACGTAGCATAGTTAACTGCCAGCGGTAGGAAGTAAACCGGCACTGATCGTGCAACCAGAAGTGTGATTGCCAAGATGAAAACCATCTTGATTCCCGCCTCAGCATACGCATCCTTGTTCGGATCATCTCGCACAGGCAGATGTCGCTCCACTCCTGTCTTTTTCATATGTTCCTTGATGCCTGTTGCAATCCATTCTTTATCTGTTCGAAACTTTTTGATCTTATTCCCAGTCTGCGTCTCAGACCACGCCTGCAGTTGCTTCATTTGTTCCAACGTTGCATTCTGATCTCGTGTTTTGCACCAATAGCTGCGTAGCAATCCCGTAACATTATCCACAAACACGTTGCAATAGGGAGTATCCCCGTACATGGGGAACAAGATCCTCCCTGTTCCATCCCCACTCCAGTCTTCTCCAGCTTTCTCGCAGACTGTCAGGGACGCCCCCACGTAGTTGGAATGCTTTCGCATCTTTGTTGTCATACATGAGGTGCAGGCATGATTCTCGACAGATCCTTTTCCCCTTAACGTGATGTTGTTCATTTTCATGAATTGTCTCGCATAGTAGTCCCAAAGTGAAACACGTCGTGCAGCTTCCCAGCATCCACAGTCGCAGCAGGGTCCATTGCAGTCGTCCAGAAAGCAGATTCTTTTGCCTCCGGTGTCTGCACAGTTCTAAACTTATACTGACAGGCATCCGGATCAAAATCGCCTACCAATATCTTGTCACTGGGTCGCGCGTCAATTTCTTTTTTCGTAACGAAGAAACCGCCGCCTTGCATCACAATGCCGTATCCTTGTTTTTGTAGCTGCCCTGCCGAGAAGAGCACCCTATCCAACGTTTCGATGCAATAGGCCTCCTCCATCTTCACTTGTTGAGGCTTTCCTTCCCCCGACATTCCGATAAACTCCATTTTCCCCATGACCGTTGCTTTTGTAGGTCCATCTATTCCTCTTAGGTCCAGCCCCTCGTCAGCTTTGTCTTGCAACATTGATGCGTTCGGAACCAAGTGTTTCGAGGAGCCACTATCGAGGTAGATCGCCCTTTCTTCTTGCTCTTCACCTCTAACCGCCATCATGCTTGCAGGGTCATATTCCATAGGGGTGTCAGGCGGTTTTCTTTCGCCTTCATCGTCAGCAGCCGTAGGTAGATTTTCTCCCCCATCCACTCCAACCGTAATAGTTGTACGCATCTGATCCCACGTCCCCACCTTCCTTTCTCCTGTTGCAGCCACTCCACTCGGCACCTGACCCCGTCGTATAACCGATTGCAGACCCGTCTGGTCCTCTTCTCCTTCCCCGGGTACCCATCGAAGTCACACTCGCCGTCTTCATTTCTTCCACAATAGCGTATGGCGGCGGGAATTGTCGCGCTCTCTCTCGAAGCAACATTCGCTCGTTATCATTCCCAGCCCTTTCCATTGCTTGCATGAGAGCCTCCCAGCTGATATCGATCCATTCAGCCGCGTCTGTCGTAGGACTCACATTAGGCTCTGTTGTATCTCGGCATCATCCCTGTCTTGCCCGTGTCTGGCCGTTCATGAAAGATACAGCATTCGTTGAAACGGCAAGTTCGCCCGCATTACAGTTATAGTTGACGCATGCCCGCCAAGTCCCCTTGCCGGAGCCATAGCTTCGTTGTCCAGCACAGCTTGCCACGAGGATTTGACTGCCTCCGTCTGAGTATATTTGCAGAATACTTTATGAGTTCTCCAGTCCTGCCCTTGGCACCATCTTCCACATTAGTAGACCATTTTGCAGTGGCCACATTTCTTCACTGCTTCTTTGGCGCAGAACTCGCACTCCCTTAGTACTCTCTTGAGTAGCCCTTCTGCAGTATCAACGCCTGCTCCTTTTTCCAGCCCTTAGACATAATCTTCCCAGTTGTGCGGCACGACTTTGAAGTTATAAAACCATCTCCAATATCGTAGTTCACTCAAACAGGCGTTATTAAAGCACGTCCAGTAGTCTGCTATGTTTATTTTTCCGTTGCTGTCGTCTCCCGGTGCGTTCACTTCTTCCTCTCCAATGTAGATCATCGGGCTTGTCGCAGCCATGAATGCAAATGCCTTCTTCCTTCCGGTGTCTTTCGCCCCAACTTCGATGAGACCTCCCCCGTCCGCAGCCGGTGTAAGGTAGGCATCCATCGTTCGTGGGATCTCCATATCGTTGGTAGACACTGCCAAACACGACACGACCGGCGCAGCGTTGTTGGCTTTCTTCCCGGCACCCTTATCCCCCGGCCTGCGTTGGCTTGGCTCGCGCTACCGTTACCACTCTGCATTTGGTTTGCGTTCGCCTTCTGGTTTCCGCCTGGCGGCATCTTCTTCCGGTACCTGTCCTTCAATGTAGGACATCTTCTTCCCTGATGGTGTCCGGGATCCGGCACTTTATAGTACAAGTAAAGTACTTGTGCGGGTTGCCGCAGTTGTAGCATTCTAGCTTCCTCCCTTCCTTTGCCGGTAGCTCCCTTGTCCTCTGCTGCTGCGTAGCAACCATCGCTGTCCCCAACGCTTTCTCTTCTCTTGACATAGCTTCATTTGCTATCACTCTCCTCTCGAAGAGCTGCTTAAAGTCGTCCCATGTAGCCGAAGGTGTAGCCACTTGAGCGTCCAGGAATGACTTCCATAGGCTCCTTTGTTCGCACTTTCCAAGTGCAGTTTTAATAAACTGCATTCTCATTGTAGCACTTATCGGTTCCTCGTGAGCCTCCAAGAACTGGCAGTGCGATTCGAAGTCGCTGAGTTGCGCCCGTAGGTCTTCCTTGCAGTTGAACCTCATCCTCATACTAGGTTGTTCCTTTGTTGCTTCTGGTGAGCGTCGTTGCCTTGGTACCTTTGCCAGAGCAATCTCAATAACTCTTCCGGTCTCAGCTGCTCCTCCCGCACTAGGTGCCTCACTATTCGCTCCGACGCCGACCCGTAGTCCAATCCCTTGTACATCCACATGAAGATTTGGGCCCTTCTGGCCATCACCTTTCGCCTTTGTACCGGAGTCAGCTCTTGCTTTTGCTCTTGTTGCTTGCCGTCGACATCTCCCCGTTGCCGCCTCGCCGCTCCTTCCTTGACTTCTTTAGCTTCCGCGCGAAGTTCCGCCTCCACCTCGGTTCTCCATCGGATCACCTCAGCCAAGGCTATTCCCAACATGCCACGGAAGCGAGATCTGCCCGAACCTGCGCATACCAGTCGTCCCAGCTCCGTCCATTCGCACCATCCTTGAACGTAGGCGCCTTCCCCTGTAGGATAGCGGTCGCAGCGTCACTTAGCGCAGAAGAGGTCATAACCCTTTATATTAATACTTTACCGGAACGGTGTTCAAGACCGGAGCACTTTGTGACTTGCTTAGTTTGGCAAATCTGAAATACTTTACTAAACACAGATTGAGGTACAAAAGAGGCGCGAACTAAGAGCGCGTGTCTTGACCTGATTGCTACAATTGACGTAATCAGTCTAATCATAATAGCTCAAGTCCATTGACCAATGTCAGTCCTAACAAGTAAATTCCAGGTCCTCAATTGTGAAAATTATACGGCCTATTGAATTACATTACCAATTATAATCTAACAAAGAAGTTGGTATAAAGACATTCATTAGTTGTGCTTCCAACCATAGTCATGCTAGTGACGTGGCACAGTTCTAGAGTAAAACGGAAAGTGATTGTATTCTCAGTAAAGTTCAGTTCCAGTAACAAGGAAGTAGTCGTGGAATGATTTTAGTGTCATATACTGACATCCGGAACTCAATCTGCCGGAATTCCTCAGAAGGAATAGTCCGTCAATTGTGTTTAATCAGACTTGCTTTTAGTCGCGTGTATTTCGGATTTACGTCCGGAGCACTCCTCTCAGTTTAGACTACGGTTTTATTAATCAGCGAATATATTCAGTCATCATTTTTTACGGTTATGCAGCCTTGATTGCTAACGACCTCATGAGCAAGACACAGACCCCCAAACTACTCAACCTTGGAAGCGTACCCACGCTCAAACCCAATGAACGACTTTACCAGGAATGGAAATTTCAGTTCCAATCCTTCACCTACGGAGATAGCGCAGAATTGGGAGACATTGTAGCCTCCGTGTTTGCTGAACCGGACAAAGCCATAGCCAGATTCCCCGACGACCCTACCAAAATCCGTATTGCAGAAGACTGGTCAGAGTCTTCAGATGATGAGCAAGAAACACAACCCCCGAAAGAGAGCGAAAAGGACAAGCCTAAACAGCAAGGCAAAACCCCCGGTGCTCAGAAAGGTAGTACCTCAGCACTCTCGAAAACAGAAGACGAACTGGAAGAAGAAGAGAGAAAGGCCAGACGAGCACAGACAACCAAGAGAGCCCATTCCAGAAAAAGAAGACAAACAAACAATATGCACAACGAATGCGTAGGTTGGAACTTTACGTCTCTGTAGCTTTCAAAGCACCAGTCCTAGTGACAATGTGCATGGGAGTGGAAGACAGAAGCCCCATTCGCATGTTAGTCTTAGTGGAAAAAAGGTATGGAGGCAAATCACTTCTTGATATGATCATAAGATGGCAAAAGTATATTGTCGCTACCCCTAATTAATAAGGGAGACATTGCCTACTGGCTAGACGAAAACCGTCTTACGGAACTCCAAATACAGAGAGATTATGGTGGAAAAATCCCTAACGAATTTTTCACCGCACAGCTTGTATAAACTCTCCTACCACCCGGCTTTTGGAGGGCTAGATGCCCTGATGATACAGTTCGAAAACAAGGGGATTACTGCTCACTCTGAAGTAGAAGACATGCTCAGAAAGATCTGGATTAAGTATAAACTGAAACAGAGAACTAAGAAAAAGATACTTGGAGCAGGCGAAACCCCTGACAAAACTAACGGACAACGCAAGACCACAGAAAGATCATTCGTGTCTGAACAGTCAGACAGCGAAACAAGACGTTGCTTCAACTTCAACGGGACGGGTCATTTAGCGTTTGAGTGCAAGAACACCTGCACTAAGAATAGCTGCAAGAAAGGCAAAGGTAAATACCCCCGTAAGGATTGCCCTCCTGACAAGAAACGTAGGCAGACAGGAACAAAACCCTCTAAGAAATCCCGAGATCCACTGTCGCTGTCGCAGAGCAAGCCTCTGACGAACAGGACGAGGAGCAAGGAGAAGAAAAGCCTGAAAAGGAAGAACAGGATGACGCAGAACACGAGGATGATTCTCCCTCTGTGTTCGTTGTCATGGTGGAAGCTTAGACCCCGAAGAGGAAGAGAAGCCTAATGCTAGACGACGATCAGCTAGACAGAGCAGCACTCAGCAAGTCCGCACACAACAAGTCAACACTCAGCAGGTCAGCAGTCAACAGACTAGCAGTCAGCAGAACAGCAGACAGCAAAACAGTAGTCGACAGACAAGCAGCAGCAGTAAACAGACTAGCAGTCAGCAGAACAGCAGACAGCAAGACAATAGTTGACAGACAAGCAGCAGCAGTCCACAGACTAGCAGTCAGCAGAACAGCAGACAGCAAAACAACAGTCGACAGACAAGCAGCAGCCGTAGTCAACAGACTAGCAGTCAGCAGGACAGCAGTCAACAGGTCAGTAACCAGCAAACCAGCACTCAACCGACAAGCAGTCAACAGACTAGCAATAAACGACAGAGCAGCAGACAGCAAGCACGTAGACAAAAGCAACAGCAGGCAGAGATGGAGAGAAAGAGCGAAAGAGCACAGTTGCAAACCACTACCCTCTCATCTAAGAAACAACAGAAAAAGGATGGAGAGTAAGGGTGAAAGAGCACAGGCACAACCCACTTCCCTCTCATCCACAGTCACACATTCACAGAAGATGGAGAGAAAGGGTGAAAGAGCACAGTCGCCACCCTCTACCCTCTCATCCACAGACACACAGTCACAGACTGAACGCATGGGAAGATATGAGCCACCACCACACCCTATCTACGCAAATCTCAAGCCTGGTTACTCTCTCACACCCAAACAGAGAACACTGGTATATGAGCAGCTAGATAAGAACGGGCACCCTAGGTGTCAAGTTAGGAACACAAAAGGAGAACAGTGTGGGATTTCTCGCAACCTCAAATTTTACGGTTCCCCTAATCTCATGGCGAAACGGTTCGCATATGGTTCGTTTTGCGGCTATCATGCCGAACAAGACCCCTTATTTCCCTTCGTAGACCTAGCAAGACCGGCAGCAGAAAGACCTAGTAAGAACAGCAAGTTCCCAGACGAAGCAGGACTGATAGCTGTAGCCGAACAGTACCTAGAATTGTACGGCAACATTCAGGGTTACAATCAGCTGAACCAAGAGTGGTGTTATTACCCCGCAGTGAAGGCGCACGAGTTTCAGGTACAGCCGTCACGCAAACTCAACCACCTGACAAAACAGTATGCGGAAAAAACGGGCCGGATCCAACAGGTTGTGTACGGTAGTGGACAGAAAAGCTTAGCTGGTAGAGCAGTAGAGCATGGTAGACAACCCTACCCACTGCATCCAACACCTGAAAGGCCAATACCAAAAAGTCCAATACCTGAAGCACCCACACCCGAAACTGTCACGTATGTTGAGGAACACTTTGAAAACACAACATCAGAACAGGCAACCCCTCGCACTCCAGAAGGTAGATACCTTACTAGTCACGCATTCAGGCAGGCAGGTCTAGTGGTGGTAAATGATCAGGCTAGGCCTAATCCTAATGGGTCACCCATAAACTTCTACACCCTCGCACACTTAGCAGAAGTCATGACGCAAGGTTGTCAATGGACTTCAGACAGACAGGTAGTGTGGACAGCACACGACCAGCCAGACGATTTCCTCACAAACGTAATGAAAGCGATAGAGGCAGTTTACGTACTGCACAAAGTGAGAAGAACTAGCGCCTACAGCGTCGAAAAATACCCAATTGTCACTCATTCCACTGCACAAGAAAGAGTAGGATTGCCACAAGCACCCCTCCTTCCAACACAACTACTGAACGCCAACTATTCCCTTCTACGCAACGAAGAAGAGGAAGAGATAGATGAAGTAGAGAAAGAAGAAAAGTCAGAGGAAGAAGAAGATGATGAGGTGTACGAGTTCAACAGCGACGACGAACGAAACTCAGACAAAATCAGACTTAGGGACGCACTCGCACCTTATTCGTCAGAAGAGATAGAAGAAGAGGAAAAACAAGAGGAAGAAAAAGAACAGGACGAAGAAGAAAACGAAGAGGATGACACAGCAACAGTGCCTCACAAGACAGAGAAAGACGTGAGTACAGTAGCGCGAGACAGGGCGATGGTATTGATCAACGCGAAAGACAGACCAAACCCGACACACACATACCAGGATAGTGGAGCCTCACAATACGTCTGTCGAGATTCTCATTTAATGACGAACATGACGAAAGTAAGACCCGTGAACTTCAAAACTGGAAATGGTGAGAGAAAGATAGAGAAGGCAGGTATGATGCAACTAGCTAGAGTAGATGGTAATGCCAAACCCCATGTTATAGCAAAGGCAGCGTACTATGACCCCTCTATGCCTATCAACATTGCACCCACTGGACCCATGGATCATTTTCACCACAGAGCTGTGGTACACCAAAATGGTCAGATGTTTATCCTTAAGAAACCTATAAAGGTAGACCCCAGGGATATACTAGTCAGGGGGGAATTGACAAAATCTCTATTGTATCGATGGGACACAAAGAAGGACAAACCGCTTCGCATCAATCAGCGGTATGTTCCCTCAGGAGCACCCAAGAGCGAATCCATGTTGGGGTAATCGGGGAGGGAAGCCCCATATCAGTCAAAGATAGTGATAGATTCAAGCTAAGCAAAAATAGAGATAGTGATAGGACCAACAACGCAATCTTGTTTGTTAAGTACCGCGCTAGCACTGACAAACGGAAGCCAATAGAAATGGATATCCTTCATGCTAGTATAGGACATTTCGGTTTCGGAAAAGCCACTGCTTTCGCAGATGCGGCTGGTTATAGAATAGTAGGACCTAGAGGAACTTTGGAAAGCGCAAAGGAAGAGTGCGCCACATGCGAACCATGTATGATCGGCAAAGCTAAGGTTCTTCCTAGATTTGCGGTTAATCATATTCGCAGAGCCAATAGGTCAGGAGAGATATTACACCTAGATACGCAAGGACCCTGGCGTGTAATGTCAAGGACAGGCAAAATATATAAATTTTCCGTGACTGATGATTATTCCAGTTACACGCTAGATTTCTATCTTGCCCATAAGAATGAGTTTATTACTTGTCTCAAGAAGGCCATCAGCTTCTTTGAAACACAAACAAGTAATAAAGTCAAGGAAATACGCTGTGATCAGGAGTTCACTGCCCCCGCAGAGGTGCGCAGGGAATACCCAGGCATAGTGTGGCAAGACGCAGCTACAGGAGATAAAGATGGCAATCCGATAGCGGAAAGAATGAACCAAACGACAGGAGGACCCGCACGCGCTATGCGCATTCATGCTGGATTCCCACCCAATTTTGGGACGAAATGGAACATACAGCATCCACACTTTGGAACATCCTCCCGGCAACCACTGGTTCCCGTAAGGGTATGTCCCCGTACGAACAGCTTTTCGGTAGAAAGCCCCGAATGCATCAGTTAAAACCTATCGGTAGTAGAGGAGTAATGCACATAGGTAAGACAGACGGCAAGGGAGCTATGCCCGGCAAATTAGTTACGTTAGTAGGATACGACATACATAGAGAATTGTATCGTGTATGGGATGGCAAGCGAGTAATAGGCGTTCGTAATGCCAGATTTAACCCGCGCAAACTAGGACCACTGTCAGGCGTGACCGCCCAGATAGATTGGAGTGACGAATCTGAGGGGGAGAGTGAGAAAGACACAATCACCACAGAACAACCTTCACCAATCCAAGCCATTCTAGACGATGAAGATGAGGATCAACAACCATACTTCAAAGAAAGGACACACGAGCATACGACAATCCAACCGCTTGAGAGAGCGATGAGACCAGATTCGCCAACTCACGAGCAAGGATTACAGGAAGAGCAGAAATCAGACCAGCAAGACGAGATCAGTATTGAACAAAGCTTAGCTGACGATCAGGACACAAACCTCAGTACAGGACCGATGCCCTCATCTGATTTCACTGCCCCAGAAGAGCCTCATACCGATCCAAACCGGTACATTGAGAAGAAGCCCCCGCCAAAAGGACTAACTTGGGAGCAAAGCAACAGTGTTAGCTCAGCCAATATAGTCACAGGCATGAGAGAGAGAGGAAGCAAACTGACTTAAGTTCTACATCCACGCATCATGTTACGCTCACGAATGATGTATTGAATGATATGGATGATTGCATCTCTCATGATGAAGCAAGCGAGTGGTTATTTTATATTTATCTACCCACAGACTTATTTGAAGAAGGAATCACACTGAAAGACTTGCAAAAAGGAATCGATAATGAACTGAAAGAGTTAAGGGAGTTCAAAACCTATGAATGGGTGACGGCCGATGAAGTTAGGAAGGCAGGAGTCAAACCCGTAGGTTTACTTAGGGTTCATAAAGTTAAGACTGACGAAGCGGGCGTAAAATTCGTTAAGTCACGACTCTCTTTACGGGGAGATCAACTTGAGCCAGGCATCAGTTATAACCCCGAACAGCTTTACGTTCCATGTGCCAACCATAGATCAGTCTTACTGTTATTCAAACTATCAGTAAGCTTAGGCAACAAAATATATGCCGTAGACTTCAAGAACGCATACCTCGATGCGCTCATGAAAGACCCGGTGTATGCTCGCGCCCCACCCGGTGTAACCGAGAAAGGACGCGAAGGGATGTTTCTTAAGATCACTAAAGCTTTATACGGAGCCCCACAGGCAGGCAAAAGGTGGTACGATCTATTCGCAGAACTTTTACGAGAGCTTGGTTTTGAGCCTCTGAAGGCAGACCCATGCATGTTCATTCATCAAAAGGGAGTACACGTTAGCAAAGCCATAATAGGTGTCTTTCACGTAGACGACCTTATATTCATTGCCCCCAGCGAGAAAGCTTATAGCTACTTTTGCGATAGCCTCGAGAAGCGATTCCCGATCAAAAGGCTAGGCGTAGCTAGAGAGTTCAAAGGCATGGAGATCGAACAAAAGGACGGAGAGATAATTGTGCACCAGCGCACATACGAGAAGAAGGTAGTCAAGTTTTTTGGTTACGCTGATTCTAAGCCAAGCGCTACCCCGGGTACAAAAATCGATCCAGCCCCGATGCACAGTTCAGCCAAGCTCAGACAATTTTCAATTCCTTAGATAGTCGGTAGTCTCCTATTTCTGGCAAAGATGACAAGACCGGACATCGATGAAGCTGTAAACGCCGCGAGCGTAATGCAGACAATCGACGCGGGAGTTGCATACGCGCGATTAGGCAAATGCATCCGCTACTTGAAGAATTTACGGGGTTTGCGATTCAAATCGGGCACAAGATCCGGGTTGGTCGAACAAATTTCCGTTTATCCGGATGCCGCGCACAAAGCGTGTCTCAAGACAGGTAAGTCGCGAACCGGCAACGTAATACTCGTCGGCGGCAGCCCAGTAGCTTGGTTGTCGAAGAGACAAACTAAGGTAGCTCTTTCTTCCAATGACGCCGAAATCATCGCTGCTAGCGAAGCTCTCCGCGAGATGATGGCAGTCAAAAACATTCTCACCGAGATAGGCTTAGCACGGAATAATCCCGTTGATGTGTTCGAAGATAATGCACAAACAATCTTAGCAGCACAGCGAGGTTTAGCGGGACCGCGAACTAAGCATCTTCTCGTAGAAGAACACTATTTGCATGAACTGGAAACTCTCGGAATCGTAAAATTTCGGAAAGTAAGTACAGATGAGCAAATCGGTGATGTTTTAACTAAGCACCTTCCTAAAGATCAAATGGATTATCTTTTGGATAAATTCACGATTAAGATGGAATAAACAACTGCAATATTGTTAATTTCGAATTTTTCGTGATCAACGAATACGTTAATTTTCGTAACTGCAATTTACGCAAATTTTCTCATACGCATGTACCGTACTCAGGTGTAAGAAGGCCCGAGCCGACTCTGAGAAGCGCACGAGCTATGCAACGAGTTCGTTGGCTGAGATAGGATCTTAGGGGAAGAGAGCATGGAAAGCGAGCTAAAGTCACAGGACTTAGCCGCAGGATAGAATAGGCTCAGGGGGAGCAGCCTATGAGAGAAAACAGCATAGTCAATAGTCATGGCATGTTATTGTTGACTTACTGTTCATTTTTCTTAATCAGGTAGTTCTTTCAGACGCGCGAATCGAACATCGATCGGAATCAGGGAAGTATAGGATAGATACATCTCACAAAGGTAGAATTGCTAGCATTGCTTCCGATCTGTCGATTTCGCATCATTTTCTTTACATAGTAATTTTGTGTATTTATGAAGTTGCATGATTAACGTTATAAGACGTGAATATGTGATAGACGCATTTATTTTTATCACTGAAAATGACGTCTCGTATGAAGTTATAATACGTTTGATATATAACATAGCAACATGTGTTATGTTCAAATGCGATATTTGATATAATGGAACTATTTTTCATTTATGTTTTTTCTATTATGTTACCTTCTATCAATCCCACATTTCGAGACATCATAGTCGTACTGATGACTCAGATTTTTCTAGGTCACATTTCATATAAGGTTACACATGAGATAGAACATATATGATACAAATTCAGAAATCGACGCGCCCGGTTCTAACGAAGGAGTCCGAACAGCCCGGCATCAGACCTACGCGATCGAAGCTTGCACCTGACGCGACTCATCGTCATCTGCGTCGTCTCGACTCCGCACGTTCAGCGCACAACGACCGCATGGACTGACGAGCGGACAATGAAGTTATCGCACCGCAGGCCGGCATGACAAGGCTACTCATCGGCGTATCGGCGATGAAGCGATATCTCTGGGCAACGCGACGTCCAACTATGATCGACGATCCCGACTCTTCAAACGTCACGAACTTCGCAAAATTTTAATTTTACTCGCGTTATGCTCCGATTACGCACGGCCCATTGATTGTTACATTACGGGTAACAAATTGACACGGCCTTTGCTAATTAATTGACCAATACGTACGATCATACAACTGCGATGGACCTATCGATCTGCGATGACACGCTCCTACGACGACTGCAGTTTAAATGTAACATGGTTATTATCGCGTAAAGATATAGCAGAAATTTCGAAAAGTCTCCACCGACGCCAGTCTGACAGCCGTGTCAGTTTCCAACTGGAATCGAACCTTGTCCGGATGTGTTTCCGGCAATTGAAAGAGATGTTCGTACTTCACTCTTTCCTCAAGGATGGAGCAAGAAAGCGCTATCTAAGCAATGTGCAAGCAAGCAAGCTAAGCAAACAAGCAAGCTAAACCGCAGCAAGCAAGCAAGAAGCAAGCTAAGAAAAAATTAGCCAAACCGCAGCAAGCCACCGTTATACTAAGTAGTATAATATCGTTTTTTTTAAGGTCATTTTTCGTGCCTCAAAATGACACTTTTAAAAACGAATTCGCTCTTCTATTGATAGTTTAAACTTTCAATACAGAAGACCTAATTCTAAACAACTATACAAGCAAATCAACAGAGATAAAATAAACAAGAAAGCAAAAGAAAAAATAAAATGTGAATGTGGAGCAGAAGTATCAAGAGCGAATTTATCCAGACATAAAAAACACATCAAAATAAATAAATTTTACTACTATAGGTATTACTATAGGACACTTACAAAATTTGCTGATTTGTTGATTTTTTGATTTTTCATTTTTTCGCACCGCAAACGAAAATCGTGTTTTTTGTGTTCTTGTGTTGAGGGAAAAGGTAGTCCCCGCGAAATCATCATAAATCCAGTATGACCTTAGCCTTCTTTTCTCGCTTTGAAGTTCTTATGTTCTCTGGCTGAATGTCCTCCCGCTTTAGCAGTTCTTTAGTTTTTTTTTCTTTAATAACTTCTTTAGTTTGCTCCTTCATATCTTTTTCTTCGTCAATTGGTTTAATAAAATCAGTTTTCAATAAATCTCTTGGACTTACTAACTCATCGTTATTTAATATGATTTTAAACCCATTCCGACCCTTGACTTTATAAATAATCTTGCTGAAAGTCCTCCATTTTATAGTTTTATTTTTCGCTATTCTTTAAAAGGAATAGAGAAGTTGTTCGCTAATCCTTATTTTATTTTTTGAAGTAGAGGAAAACGAATTTCTTCATTTTGCTTTCTTGTATTGATTGAAAATTTTGATTTTGTTATTTTGCTGTTTTGAGGCTTAGTACCCTTGGAGAAAACATTCCTTTTGTTTTCTTTGCTTACATTATCTCCAACATTGAATTCGTCAATTAAATTATCGCGTGTTATCACTTGTTTATTTTTGTCTCTCCCGAAAAATACATCCGCTGGTTTAGCCTGAATTCCTCTATGAACTTTATGATTATAAGCATCTACTAAGTCTTGAATATAACTAACCCAAACAAAATTACGATTGGTTTCAAATAAAAGGTCAAGCCATCTCCTAATACTTCGTATCACTCTATCAACAACCGCAAGTGCTCTATGGTCGCCGACTTCTACAACATCATGTTTAATTCTATTTTCAATAAAATGTTCACGGGTCCCTCCTTTATATTCTCCCCCGCTGTCAGTAGTAATTGATTTTGGTTTATATTTGATTGATTTCAAAGCATAATAGACTTCTTTTGCGGTTTTATTTTTTAATGGAATAATTATTAAATATCGGGAATGGCAATCCATCCAAACAAGCATCCAAGCATATCCTTTATTTCCTTTCTTATTTTATCTTACTCATATCTGCTAAGTCAAGAAAGACTTGGTCTAATGGTTTATCAACCCATATAGTGTTCCATATTTTCGGGTTCTTTTTCTGATGATGAATTTCAAGGGCTTCTTTCTTCTTTTGTTTTAACTACTTCCCCCGTAGGTGTGTCTTCTAATTGACTATCAGCATTCTGTGTATTAATAATTATATGTTTATGGTCAAGTTGATTTTCCTCACTCATCTATTTTTAGAATTTTAAAAAGCATTTTTCAATATCATTATTTTTTTCTTTCTTAGCACCACCAGAAGATTGATTATATACTTTCACACTCACACTGCTAGACTTTTTCCTTTCCCTTTCTTAGGTTTCGGTTCTTCTTCTTCACTACTCTCACTTTCACTTTCTTCACTCTCCTGCTCAGGCTTTTCTGGCTTTTTACTCTTCTTCAATCTGTATATATCTCTCGTATTCTCCGCCTTCGCTCTTTTAATTTTCATCTTAACCATCTTTTCTGCTATCAAGTCAGTGAAATCAACCTCATTCTCACTCTCACTCTTCTCCTCTGGGCTATCATTATCATGTTCAGTAATAATATCCTTAGCCAAGTTCTTTTCTTCAATTCGTTTTTATTCGTTCCTCCATATCTTCATCTTCTTGCTTTACAGCATTTCGGTATTGTTCCAAAACTTTTTTGGCATGTTCCATCTTTCGTTGTTTCGCTTTCGCTTTTATTCCTTCCACAGCACTACCCCAATTCTTACGACTTGCTTCGGGAGACGGCATTTATAGAATACTAAAAATATATTAATCTTAGTATTTTTTAATAAATCATAAATATTTATTTAATATATAAATTAATTCCATATAAAGATAAAGACAAAAATATACATAAAGCGACAATGCCAGACTATAAGCAAGGAAAGATTTATTCGATAATGTCTCACCAGACAGACCAGATTTGCATAGGTTCAACCTCAACCTCTACATAAAAGGTTATATTTACATAGAGTCAATTTAAAGCGAGGAGATAATTCATCACAAGAAATAATAAAATATGATGATAACTATATTGAATTGATTGAAGAATATCCTTGTAATAATAAATATGAATTAGAACGGAGAGAAGGTGAAATAATTAGACAGACAGAAAATTGTGTTAATAAAATCATAGCAAGAAGGACAGGAAGAGAATATTATGTAGATAATTAAAACGAAATATCTAGAAAGCAGAGAGAATATTATTTAGTTAAAAAAGACGAAATAGTTGCACATCAAAAATTATATCATAATTTAAATCAAGAAAAAGTCAAAAACACCAAAAAGAAATACAGAGATAATAACAAAGAAAAAGCAAAAACATGGAGGGAAGAAAATAAAGAGGAACTTAAAAGAAAAAATAAAGAATGGAGAGAAAAAATAAAATAAGAATTGAGTGTGGATGTGGTTCGTTTTATTTAGAAAATGATAAATCTCATCATTTTAAAACACAGGGATTATTGACGGCTCCAGTTGCCCAGCCGATTATAGCGAAACCGAATCCCCCTTCAACTATAAATAAACCAAAGAAAACCGCAACTACATCTTCCCCAAAAATAACTGATATAACTGACAAAGTAAATAAACAAGAAAAAGATTTGGAAGAAGAAAGAGACGAAGAATTGTTAATGAAATGTTCTCTGAGAAAACGAGAAAAAAACGTGTCAAAAAATGAAAAATCATACAATAATAAATCACCTTAAAAAAGCAGGCATTAATATCCCTATCATAAAAACAAAGGTTCAAACGACTACGCCACTAGTTTAAAGAGATGGTTATACACACAAAAAATCACTGAAAACATATCATCGGCAGAAGATGGATGGGATAAACTAGAACGATTACAACAAAAATGATTGCTAAAAATGAAAGCAAAAAGAATGAAGAAAAAAAAACTCCTGTAAATAGCGCTCTATCGCCAATAGACCCGCCACGTTTTGAAACTTTGGATGCTAAACAACTTATATTTGAAATGACAAATACACAACCAGCGGAGACACAACCGACGTATGTAGCACCAACCCCCGAGCACAAGTTCTGCGGAGCCACAGCAACCAGAGCCACAGCAACCAGAGCCAGAGGAGGGGATTTCACCCCCTACCATACCCCCGAGCGTCGCGGAGACGCCACAGCAAGAGGGTGAGGGACGGGGACTAATGACTAATGGAATAGATGACATAATGAAAAAATATGGATGGTATCTCGGAGCGATAGCCAGTGATGAAATCTACAAGTTGAAGCCAGGAAGCAGAAAGCGATACGGATTTATTATGAATACAGACCCTAGCAACAAAAAAGGACAGCACTGGATGGCAGTATGGATAAGTCTAGATAAAGACAGGAGTGTTGAAGTGTATGACCCATTAGCAATTTACGAGCCGACGGAAGACTTTCAACAACAAATGAAACAACTAATAGATAAAAGCCACCCCGATAGTTATTTATTAATGAAAGTAAATAAGGTAAAAGAGCAGAGTGATACTTCAGACACATGTGGATGGTTTGCTATGCGTTTTTTAATGGAGCGGGCTAAAGGAGTGCGATTTAAATTCGCCAGTGGCTACACAGACTTAAAAGAAGAAGAAGCAGAAAAATTAAAAGCACAGAATGGGTATGGTTTTGACACCTTTTTATAAAAGATATTTATCAACTACACTCTCATTCGTTTCACTCATTCTCGCTAATCTTAAACATGTTTGAGATATTGATAAACATCGAAAACCGATTAATTTTTTCCCAAATAAAAAAACGATGGTTTAGAATAAGTGAGACTGTGAAAGCACGAAGCGCAATTCTAAACTATCTATAATATATATCATGGAGTACAAGGGAGGCCGTGCGACTGGTATCTATTACATAAATAGCAAAAACCGAATAACAGGCACAGATAGCGACTTTACACACGAAGTCAATATGAAGGGGCTAGACAATGCCACACACTGCAAAATTCTTCATATCTATGTTCCGAAGTCGTATTATTCGGTGGCTTCACCATATAATACTTTTACATTATCCGAAGACGGATATGAGGCTTTAATTACGATACCTGAGGGCAACTACACAATGAACAATCTAAAAAATAAACTAGCCGAGGTGCTAACCGCAGACAGCCCAAATAATTTTCCTTATGTGGTATCCAGTAATAATACCAACATTGACCCAGAAGATGGAAAATTAACATTCAGTGTGTCAGAGAATAAAGGAATTCAACCGCGGTTTATATTTGATGGTAATACCCGTATTCACGAGGCTATGGGGTTTGATAGAAATTCAACATATTTCTTCACCAATAATTTTATTAAATCGCCAAATGTAATTATTCTTACTGGTGAAGAAACTTTATATCTTCAATCGGATTTGGTAAATGAAGGAGATAATCACGTGCTACAAAAAATATATACTGCCAACGAATTCCTTTTGGGTCTGTCATCTATGACGGCTCTGGAAGCGAATACGGGAAAACATTATCGGCAAGTTCGAATAATGTATTTAGGTTTTACTTGACGGACGAAAATGACCAAGCGATTAATCTTAATGGTTTGGGAGTCGTTATGACTTTATTAGTTTATCGTGAAACTAATTATTTTGGTTTATTTAATTCATTCTTCAATTTGTTGAAATCCAGATATTCATGAATCCGCACTTTCATTCTCATTCTCGTGCGGTTCATGAACATCGTAAAATCAATAAGAAAGTAGAAACGGAAAACGATGTTTGTAAAACACACGGGAGCGGTAGCGGAAGTGTGGATTTACAAATATCAATTAATTTTTGATTTAATTATTTTTTTCTATAAACATATACTGGTGAATTAGTTAATTTACACTACTTCAAAAACAAAAACAAAAAATGCCTGTCTAATACGGAGGAGAACTAGTCCATCAGACTAAGGAACTGCTCACTGGTAAGTATGAATTAACCAAACTTACCACTCGTGAAGGCTCGCAATCTGTCGCTGGTGGTATGGAAAACACCTTTGAAATTCCTACTCGTCCTTTGAACCTTGCGAGGAGTGTGTTGCAATTTACTTACACTCCGTCTGATCCAGGTGCTGGCGGTCGCTACAATCGTATCTATATGGATTGTCTGTCTATGATTAAACTATTGAATTGCGAAGCCGAAGCGGGCAGTATTTGTGTAATCTTCAACATATGGGAAACTACACAAAGGTTATATGGAAACCAGAAATTAAGTATGAAAAATTTATGGCACTTGAAAATCATGGTGCTGGTGTGGGTAGCGGTGCTATGCTTCAAAAGTGTAATGCTGGAAAAGTTGAAATTGGAACCGTAGCGGAAAGAGCGGCAATTACTGCTGCAGGCAATACTGCAGGATTGGTCGCTGCAGTTCAAGGATATTACAAAGTGCCACTTGTTAATGCCCGCCGTAATAATGATACCGCTCTCGCCGATAGCACTGCGGGGGATTATAGTTTGGTTAATGCTCCTTTTGAGGAGGCTAAGAATTTTGAAGGTGGAACTGCCAATGGTGCCAAACCCTGTTATTTATGTTAAGTTTCCTTTGGGTATGCTGTTTGGCACTATTTTTGAACTGGACAAGACTATTGGATTTAATGACATTGAGGATTTTCGGATTGTGTGGGCTGAAACCAACCGCTCTTCATTCTATGGCACTGATGTTCTATTTCCACTGGTGCTGCCGCTACGACCGCTGGTGCTATCGTCTCTAACCTAAATCTATTCCTTGCTGTTGAGACTGACCCAAATGTCATCCTCGGTGTCCAACAAAAGATTGCAGGTGAAATTTCCATTTAAGATTGATTATACTATCGCTTGGAAGCAAAGTCTTCAAACAAACCAACAGAACTATGTTATTAAGATGAACCGCTCGCAGGGTGAAAGAATTCGTCGTATTTATACTTCAGCCTTTCATTTCACTGAGAGTGCTAATACTTCTTTTGATAACGACAACAGATCTGGCGTAAAGGTTTTAAAATACTATTCAACCCTTGACGGCTCTCGTCTCCAGAAGTTTGATATTGACAAAAAGAAAAATGAGGACTATATGATTTTGAAGGATAAGTTGAAAGGAAGTGCTATCCTAAACAGCGATGTTTATCATTACAACTGGTTCCACGTAGATACTTGGGACAATAACCGCCCGCTGTGCGATAAGGATACAGACGGCTATGAGGTGAGCGGTTTAAGCCTAGACTGAGAGGCGATATGAATTCGTTTCAACTACAGGTAATGATGCGAGTGGTGTAGGCATAACTAAGCTTAACCATTACACATTCGCCATTCTTCAACGTAGTGTGCTTGTTAAGGGAGTTGAAATTTTGATGAGTTGATGTTTGAAAATCCACACTCCCGCTACCGCTCCCGTGTGTTTTTCAAATATCGTGAAAAACAATAAATAAAAAAAACGATGTTTTAGAATAAGCGGTAGTGCGACAGCACGAAGCGCAATTCTAAAATATCACGCAATTCTAAAAAAAATTAATAGATTCAAATAATATTTTTTTTTGTTATATATATAAGAGATGCCCCACCAAAGAAATTTAATCGCAGAAAATCCTGACGGAGAATTTATAAATGTCAAAGTTGGATATGATGGTGATATTGAAACAAATAATTCAAAAACCGCTTTTGGCGAAGCAGTAGTAGGTCAATTAACACCAGTTTTACAGGAAATCTTTCCATATACAATTAATACTAGGATATGGACAAAAACAGAAACAAAATCGTCTGTGTCATTTTTGAATAATATGGCTGAATTGAAAACAACTGCTGATGCTACGGCAGATGCTAGACTGGTAAGTAAAAGGAGAATAAAACATAGAACTGGAACAGGTGTCCTCGCCCGCTTTACTGCTATATGGACAACAGATGATACAAAAGATTACTATTCATATATTGGAATAGGAAATGAACTCGTTGATGGATTTTATTTCTACAAAAATAGAACAGGAATGAATATTGCGCATTGTAAAGGAGGTGCCGCAGTTTATAT
Organism: Paulinella micropora; assembly: GCA_019918135.1. Classification (NCBI taxonomy): domain Eukaryota; phylum Cercozoa; class Imbricatea; order Euglyphida; family Paulinellidae; genus Paulinella; species Paulinella micropora. The sequence continues at coordinate 199,842 of WBZZ01004858.1, forward strand.
TGACCAAGCAGACTGGGACGACCCGTGCGATGGAACTTCGGCTATGCCAGACTTAGACTGGAGCAAAGGAAATGTATTTCAAATTCAATTTCAGTATCTTGGGTTTGGTGCTATTAAGTTTTATATTGAAAATCCCATAACAGGATCATTTCAATTACTTCATATGATTGACTATGCGAATGCTAATACTGGTGTAAGCCTGCGAAATACAAAATTACCTTTTACAGCAGTAATGAGAAATGATGCAGCGACTGGAATACAAACTCTTAAAACAGCGAGTGCCAGTTTATTCATTGAGGGAACGAATACGATAAACACAAGTATAACAAACGAAGTGGAAGGAAGTAAAGCAGCAAACACCACTGAAAGTCCTATTATTAGTATAAGAAACAAAGCGGTATTTGATGCGGGCGGTGCTAATTTAACAAATTATTCAAATGTTTATCCAACTTTGATCAGTATTACAAATGAAGATAGTAAGTCGTGTGTAGTAAGAATGGTATTGAATGGGACACTAACTGGCGCAGTTTTTGCAGATGTTGATTCTAAGTATTCGATTGTAGACACTGATACAAAGTCAAGCGCCGTTGCCAACGGAACAACAATTTTTAAACTTTACGTAAATTCTCAATCAACTCAACAAATAAATCTTAGAAATTATGATATATATTTGACTCCTAGTGATGTATTGACTTTTACACAGAAATCCGTTGGAACTGCCAATAATGGTTCAAATGTTAATGTTATCGCTAACTTCGTAGAAGACCATTGATGTGGATGGATGGACGGAGTATTTTTATATTAAATATAAACTCCAACCATTATGTAAAATGAACTACAACAAATATCAGAATGGAAAAATCTACAAACTTATCTGTAATAAAACAGGTGAAGTATATATCGGAAGCACGATTAAAACATTAGAGCAGAGAGTTAAATCTCACACATACAATTTTAATCAGTATAAACGAGGTGAAAAAATTACACTTATTCGTTTTCAATTATAGAAAGGAACGACTATAGGATTGAATTGATTGAGGCTTTCCCTTGTGATAGCCACCTTGAATTAGAACAGAGAGAAGGATACTGGACAAGACACACAAAGTGTATAAACGATAATTTTAAAACTGGTATCTCAGTCCCGTGTAATCAGAATAAAAAAGAATATAATAGACAATACAAAGAAATTCATAAGGAAAGATTAAGAGAATATGATTTAAAAAAAGTTGAATGCCTTTGTGGAAGAAAGATTGTCTATCAACATAGAAAAAGACATAAACATTCTACATATCATTTAAAATGGGTTATAAAATGTCATAATGAATTAAATCACTTGTAGAAAGAAAAAAATAATAAACGGAATGTGATATATCATTAGAGATATTTTTTTACCGCATCTTTGTTATTAAAATAAGGTTGTTGAATTAAATATTCAAGGTATGGTTTATCAATCTTAGCGACATTTTCAATTTTCATTTTTTTTAAACTTACCATATTGAAGAAAAATATCGGTTTCATTTTGTGCTATCTCAGTAATTCCAGTCTCTTTTAAATCAGTCTCCTTAAAAGGTGTGCTTGGTTCTTCGTCTGTTATGGCAAATGTTGATTTATCTTGCAAATCAACATTGGATGGTATAACCACTTTTACATTGTCATCCCTTGGCTTGTATTGCTCATAGAAAGATACAATGTCAGGTTTAGTCCATTTAATTGTTGGCTTTTTAATTTCAATGTCAATGTTCCATTTTTTAATTTCATTCAAGTAGTCCTGTTTGGTGTTCAGGTCTGTCATCATATATATAATATAAATATTAATTTTTTATAAATATTTTTTTACTTCACTTTTAATGTCTGTAAATTTATCAAACCACGGCTGTTTCATAACCCATTCAAGTTATGGCTTATCAATAAGCGCGATATCTTGAACCTTCTTCCCGCGATACTTACCACATGGAAAAATATCCCTTGGCTTGCCTGCCCGTGCATTTTCAATCATTTGGATTTCGTCAGTAATTATCTTTTTAACATCGGTAAGAGAAAATGTTTCTTTTTTATTTTCAATTGAAAGTTTTTCAAACTTCTCACATAGTCTGGTGAGGGTGGTCATAGTATAGTATAGGGTATATACTTTATAGAAAAAATTAATTAATTATTATCACTAATCTAGGAGCGGATATGGAAGCCGTGAGGGATACTATCATTTTTGTTGATAAACTCACGACCGCACCATTTATTATTATTAACTTTCTTTTTTATGTTCGTAGTATGAAGTATGCTGAAATGGTTAATGTTTTGCTGTTTGCTATTTCGTGATAAATCTCTAACATTTTCAATGCTTTCACCTAAATCCATCTTTTCATATACTTCTGGATTTATCCCTTTTGAATTCAACCCCTTACCTCTGAGGTGGTAGTATCTCTTTTTTACTCCTTCATTTTCGTAGCATTCAATTATATGAACACCTTTGTCTTTATGTTTCAAGTCATTCTTAGTAAGGTAGGGGAGAAATGCATCATTGGTTGTAAATTCTAACATATACAATTTAGGAGCAATCCATATTCCTCTTATTATCTTACAACAATCTCCTAAGTCATCTGTTATTCCGCCAAGAGATTTATCACCAAGTCTTTTAATTAGTTTGGCAAACCTAACATGCAACGCTAGACTATCGGTATCGGTGTAATAGAAATCAGCCTCTATGTCTTTATTTGGATTAGCCTCTTTTATGTAGTTATACATAATACGCCTGCTATATGCTAGAATGAATGCCCCGTAGTGAGAAGGTTTATTTATGCTACCTTCAATTATTTCTTCCTTTCTAGGAATTCCAGATACGTGCCAAAGTTTGTTTCCGATTTTATCTTTGAATTCAACCACATCTGATATATAATTTTTCGTCCAAAATTTCCAATACTCCTCATTTGATTTAATATATTCTGCTTCTGTTGGGATAGGTCGTTGTATCATCTTTCCGTATAATGAATTCATAAATAGTTTGGCTAGTAAATATTGCGGTGTGCCTTTCTCGCTATTCTCTTTCGCCTTAAACATTTCTAATGTATATTCTTTAAATACTGGTTCTGCTCCTCTGTATAGTATCCTTTATGAATTGTTCTATCGTAGCCTTCCTTAATCATATCTTCAATATCAACGCTTGTAAGCCATTGGTCTTTCATATCGGCTAAATTCCACTTTAATGAACCCATTTTATTTCTCTGTCCTATTCTTGAATGTAATATGTCTTTTGGTGAGATGTAATCAACATTGTAAATACCGATAGGAAGATTATTATAATCAAATGGTGCGATAGCCATCTTAATTTCTCCAACCATGAATAAATTAAGCATCGCTGTTAGGTATAAAGATACGACATCCGCATCAACTAAATAATCGGTTAATTCATCAAATGTGATTTTCCCTGCTAAGTAGTCGTTGTATTGTTTTGAAATAAATCTTTTTTTGCTTGGATATGTTCTTGCTCCGATAACTGCTTTTCTAAACGCTTTCTCTTGTTCAATGGTTGGAAGTCTTACATCATGCTTACCATCAATCATTTTCTTCCAGATATTGAAAGCGAGGCTTGAAGTTGAAATATATGAAGTTAAATTCACTGAGTGTTTTTCAAATATCTCTGTGTTTATTTTGTCATATAACTCTTTTAACCCCATAACATCACACTTCAAATATTCAAGACACTTATTTCTTAATTCTTCACTCATTGTTTCCCAAGTAGATGCCTTGTCGTGATCAAAATCTCCTTTAAGAGTTTTACATTTCATATTTTCTAATGTAGGCATCACCCCCCGGATAGCCTGTAAAAAGTACCTTTTCCTGGTGACAGGTGCATCAGCTTGTTTTTCAGTATTATTTGTCCGGATTGGACCTGATGCCATTTTATTCCTGGTCTGTTGCCGTTTTCCTTTTTGGCTTCACTGAGCTAATATAACGAGACATCATTCTCATCTTTTGAGGACTGTGTGTGGTTGTATTACCGACTTTTTACGAGCTATCGTTGGGGGCATTACATTTGGAGTCCACATCACTAGGGTGATTTCTTTCTGCTTTGCCACACAGGCAACAGAGTGAATTTTCACTGACCTGTCTCACACGGGGACGTCAGACGAAAACAAATACTCCAACACAGCTCCTTCATAACTCTTTCACAAAACAAATAAATTGATTGGTCTCAAGCAGGTGTCTCGTACCCTCTAGCCCAATCCATATCTGTGTGCTCACAAGGAGACATCAGATACAAACTCTCTGTCGTTCTTGTTGTTCTCACACAGAGACCAAGAAGAAGGAGGTGGACAGAAGAGTGAAGGAACACACACAAAACACAAACAAGCATAGGGACAGGAGCACAACACTCTACCCTTCTAGTTTGTGTATTTATCTGCATTATCTCACACATACGTCAGAGTATTTTTGCAACTCTCTGATCGTTTTCTAAAGGTAGGTCTGAGAACCTATCCGACCGACTGTCGACTTCTCAAGGAGAGCTTTTCTAGCTTCTCTATTACTATCTGTGTGTAGGTCCAAGTGCCTCATACTAGATACAATATAGAAAAGAAGGAGGAGAAAGTAATCTCAGTAAGGAGAACAAGAAATCGGAGAAAGTCTCAAAGACTACTTTTCTCAAACAAAAACAAACATACAAACAGTGTTTTATAGAGGACAGGGAATCTCACTCTACTCTCTATTAGTTTCTCTCTTCACTAGTCAATCGACTGAAAGAGGAACAGAACACAAACGAACAAAAACCAAACATAGGAGCTGACACTGTCCTCCTGTTAATTACGACTACGACATCATGTCGACAGAGACCGCCGAAGTGAGTGAATTCTCGGAGGCAGAACAAAGAAGAGAAGAAGAAGAAGCAGGAGGAGGAGGAAGAGGACTGAATAAAGGAGGAGGAGGAGGAGGAGATGAAGGAGCAGGAGGAGGAGTAGAAGAGGGCTGGGATGATGAAGGAAGATATGGAGGAGACGAAGATAAAAGGAGGATTTGAACAAGAAGAGACGGGAGGAGGAGGAGCATATGGTAATCCCTTACCACCTGCCTACACGGGAGGAGGAGGACGAAAAATGATCGACTTGATTCATAGTGATGGAGAGGAGATCACAGTGGAGGAACAACAGTGGGTGCAAGACCACTATGACCTCACTAAAGAAGAGTTTGATAACAAGATGGGGGTAGAGAAGGATACCTGTGTGTGGATCCCTTCAGGATCAAAGAAGAGAGAAAAGTCGTGCTAAAAAGGATGTCTATATCCTATTATCAAACACAGCACAGCTCCTCGGCAAACTGGTCTCTGATCCAGAAAAGAGAAAGAAGATACAGCATATCAAGTTTGGGGACACACACACCACCTTGAATTACTCGATGCTATCTTTGGGGTGTACACTCAAACCCTGATTTGGGAACGTTCATACGGCCCACGATGTGAGGGTTACCTCCAGTACACAACCCAAGAGCAAGCCAGATTCCTCGCGACTGGTCAGGAGGCAGTCGATGTAACAAAAATGAAGACCAATCTGGGTTCGAAAAACTCGAGTGGCATATTTCATTTTTTTACGATGGAAATAAAGGCCTTGGAGGAGGGGAAGGCAGAGATGGAAAAAAGCATTAAGGCAGCAGGAGAA
>WBZZ01004859.1:0-2500 GCA_019918135.1 Paulinella micropora
AGTGTGTGTGTGTGTGAGTGTGTGTGTGTGTGTGTGTGTGTGTGAGAGAGAGAGAGAGAGAGAGAGAGAGAGAGATAGACACATAGATCAATAGATAGATAGATAGATAGATAGATAGATAGATAGATAGATAGATAGATAGATAGATAGATAGATAGATAGATAGATAGATAGATGAAATATCGAATAATGTCAGAAAAAAGGAGCTTCTGATTTCGTCAACCAAGGAAGTCTGTGGGTAAAGTATTAACCCGATGCCCAGCTAAGCCGTGATGTTTGCACGGAAGGGACTGATACACGATACCAAAGCTCCCTAGTACCAGGCGGGGCCAGGGCTCGTTCCATAAGCGCCCCTTGCAGAACGAGCTCCCACCTCCATTACAGAGGACCCAGTAAGCAGATGGAGTTTCGAGACTGTTCGACAGTCTAGTATAAACCGACAGAGCACTGTGGGTTTTATTCCGGGCTCAACAAGCGAGAAAGGGCACCCTGAGGGAACAGGATTGTGCTTCCCGTCGCTATTTCGGCATGTGGCTTATAGGCGTATGGCTAGGCACACATAAGGCACCCCACCACGGGCCCAGCACACCCACACCATCCCCTAATTCTCTGTCTGTCGACAGATGGCACCCATTTCAAAAAACCAAGCCCAAGGGAGGGTCAGTGACACCTCAAGTGGCCTTGGTTCACTCCGTGGAGTAAGTGATGAGATCAACTGATGAAATATCGAATAATGTCAGAAAAAAGGAGCTTCTGATTTCGTCAACCAAGGAAGATAGATAGATAGATAGATAGATAGATAGATAGATAGATAGATGGATGGATGGATGGATGGATAGATAGATAGATAGATAGATAGATAGATAGATAGATAGATAGATAGATGGATATAGATATAGATATATAGATATAGATATAGATATAGATATAGATATAGATATAGATATAGATATAGATATAGATATAGATATAGATATAGATATAGATAGATAGATAGATAGATAGATAGATAGATAGATAGATAGATAGATAGATAGATAGATAGATAGATTAGATAGATAGATAGATAGGTAGATAGATACCACAACCCCATGCTATGTATAATATGTAGATAGATAGATAGATAGATAGATAGATAGATAGATAGATAGATAGATAGACAGATAGATTGATAGATAGATTGATAGATAGATAGATAGATAGATAGATAGATAGATAGATAGATCGGTAGGTAGATAGATACCACAACCCCCTGCTATGTATAATATGTGTAGTGTCTGCATGCATGTATAGGTGTATGTGCATACGGCATAGGGCTGTATGCATGTGGCGGAGGGATAGTGACAACATTTATGATAGATATGATAGAATATGATAGATATGATAGATCTGATAGATAGTAACATAATCTGTGTATAAGTTTTATGCTCTTGTGGCGGAGGGCTGTTTCTTCCAACTAAGAAGATAGATCGATAGATAGATAGATAGATAGATAGATAGATAGATAGATAGATAGATAGATAGATATGATGATAGATATGATAGATATGATAGATAGTAACATGATTTGTGTGTATAGGTGTATGTGTATGTGGCGGAGGGCTGTGTCTTCCAAACCAAGAAGATAGATAGATAGATATGATGATAGATATGATAGATATGATAGATGGTAACATGATTTGTGTGTGTAGGTGTATGTGTATGTGGCGGAGGGCTGTTTCTTCCAACCAAGAAGATAGATAGATAGATATGATGATAGATATGATAGACATGATAGGTAGTAACATAATCTGTGTGTATTAGTTTTATGCTCTTGTGGCGGAGGGCTGTGTCTTCCAAACCAAGAAGATAGATAGATAGATATGATGATAGATATGATAGATAGTAAGGTCAGTCTAAGAATTCCGGCCACCCCAACTTTCGGCCACTTTGACTGTGGCCCCTCGTTTTTCACCGTAGCAACGACTGTCTATGAAAGTTGGGACATGAGGGGGCAAAAAAAAATCCTGCTGAAAATTCCCCGTTTTTCGCGCGTGGCCGGAAGTTTTTTTTTGAGGGTTTTCAACAAATGACCGCTTCTTGCGTCCATTTTGTTGGTAGCCGGAATACTTAGACAAACCTTAACATGATCTGTCGAGTATAGGTGTATGCGCATGTGGCAGGAGGGCTGTGGCTTCATAGATAGATCCATAGATAGAATATAATCTAATCTGTGTATCGGTATGCATTGGTAGGTGTATGCACATGTGGCGGAGAGCTGTGGCTTCCAACCAAGAACAGGACATGAGCCTCACTACCAGGTTGAGAGATAGATAGGTAGATAGGTAGGTAAGAACAGGACATGAGCCTCACTACCAGGTTGAGAGATAGATAGGTAGGTAGGTAGGTAGGCTAACCCTAACCCTAACCCTAACTTCAAATTGAGTAGGTAGGTTGGTAGTTAGGTAGGTAGGTAGGTAAGTAGGTAGGTAGGTAGGTAGGTTGATAGATAGATAGATAG
>WBZZ01004859.1:20000-25000 GCA_019918135.1 Paulinella micropora
TCTTTGTAGTTTTTCTTCGTTCTCTATTCTTTTCCTTGTTTTTTCTTTTTCTCTTTGTCCCTTTCTTTCTTTCTATCTATCATTTTTCTCTTTCTGTTCTCGTCCATTTTACTCTTTTCTGGAGCTTTCTGTCGAACCTTAGTTCCAGATTTCCTTATGAGCTTGTACTGTCGTTCCTTGGAACCAGAATTCATTTGAATTAAGCTCTTCTTTATTTATTTATTTATTTATTTTCGTCTTTCTCATTAAACCTTGCTTACTGTAATAATAATAATAATAAATAATAATAATAATAATAATAATGATAATAATGATAATAATAATAATAATAATAACAACAACAACAACAATAATAAAAATAATACTATATCTGAGGCGTACTGATGCAGCTAATGGCATATCCTCAACGGACATAAGCCTCCAATACCCTTGTTCGAGGTCCTCCACCCCCCCGTGTCAGTCTCTCGCCTGATGATCGGGGCCACCGATGGAGCTCCTGAGTGCTAGACTGCACTAAGCCGAGGTTATTCCGCAGTCCCAGCAACCTCTTGCAAGACGTCACCGAATGTGCAAGTGCATACACCAAGCGCGGTTGCTAGAGCTGCCTCGAAACCCCACCCATAACAATCTGGTGTCTGCTGGGTCCTGGGCTATCAACCAGCATATGCGGAGTTTAAGATCTTTTACGCGCGCAACGACCCTCCTCCCCAGCATCTACCACCAAAGGGTTATGAGTTGGCGTCACAGTTTAACGCCTTGAGGCCATTGGGCTGGAACTCTGTTTAGCAAGTGTGACTAGGTTTTTTCATCGGGATTTCCCTCAAATATGTCACAGTCAACACTCCAAGGCAGATTTACTATATCTGAGGCGTACTGATGCAGCTAATGGCATATCCTCAACGGACATAAGCCTCCAATACCCTTGTTCGAGGTCCTCCACCCCCCCGTGTCAGTCTCTCGCCTGATGATCGGGGCCACCGATGGAGCTCCTGAGGGCAAGACTGCACTAAGCCGAGGTTATTCCGCAGTCCCAGCAACCTCTTGCAAGACGTCACCGAATGTGCAAGTGCATACACCAAGCGCGGTTGCTAGAGCTGCCTCGAAACCCCACCCATAACAATCTGGTGTCTGCTGGGTCCTGGGCTATCAACCAGCATATGCGGAGTTTAAGATCTTTTACGCGCGCAACGACCCTCCTCCCCAGCATCTACCACCAAAGGGTTATGAGTTGGCGTCACAGTTTAACGCCTTGAGGCCATTGGGCTGGAACTCTGTTTCGCAAGTGTGACTAGGTTTTTTCATTAATAAAAATAATAAAAATAATAAAAATAATAATAATAATAATAATAATAATAATAATAATAACAATAATAATAATAATAATAATAATAATAATAATGATGATGATGATGATGATGATGATGATGATGATGATGATGATGATGATGATGATGATGATGATGATGATGATGATGATGATGATGATGATGATGATGATGATGATGATGATGATGATGATGATGATGATGATGATGATGATGATGATGATGATGATGATGATGATGATGATGATGATGATGATGATGATGATGATGATGATGATGATGATGATGATGATGATGATGATGATGATGATGATGATGATGATGATGATGATGATAATAATAATAATAATAATAATAATAATAATAATAATAATAATAATAATAATAGTGCTTCTCTGTCAATGGCTGATGCATTTCTGCACATGCGCCTCCATCGTCTCACCCGTGAGGGGAGTACGAAGAATTGACAATAAGCTCTAATGACACCCCCGCAAGGGCAGTTCCAACACTTCCAGACGGGCCGGTATGTTCAATGAAAATACTGGTCCAGACGGATCGGTATGTTCAATGAAAATACTGGTGGCACCGACGAGAATCGAACTGGCGACAGGGCCCAGATGGTAGAACTTGACCACTGGGCTATCACGGTGTCCAGTAATAATAATAATAATAATACTATATCTGAGGCGTACTGATGCAGCTAATGGCATATCCTCAACGGACATAAGCCTCCAATACCCTTGTTCGAGGTCCTCCACCCCCCCGTGTCAGTCTCTCGCCTGATGATCGGGGCCACCGATGGAGCTCCTGAGGGCAAGACTGCACTAAGCCGAGGTTATTCCGCAGTCCCAGCAACCTCTTGCAAGACGTCACCGAATGTGCAAGTGCATACACCAAGCGCGGTTGCTAGAGCTGCCTCAAAACCCCACCCGTAACAATCTGGTGTCTGCTGGGTCCTGGGAATAATAATAATAATAATAATAATAATAATAATAATAATAATAATAATAATAATAATAATAATAATAATAATAATAATAATAGTGCTTCTCTGTCAATGGCTGATGCATTTCTGCACATGCGCCTCCATCGTCTCACCCGTGAGGGGAGTACGAAGAATTGACGATAAGCTCTAATGACACCCCCCGCAAGGGCAGTTCCAACACTTCCAGACGGGCCGGTATGTTCAATGAAAATACTGGTCCAGACGGATCGTTACGTTCAATGAAAATACTGGTGGCACCGACGGGAATCGAACTGGCGACAGGGCCCAGATGGTAGAACTTGCACCACTGTGCTATCACGGTGTCCAAATAATAATAATAATAATAATAATAATAATAATAATAATAATAATAATAATAATAATAATAATAATAGTGCTTCTCTGTCAATGGCTGATGCATTTCTGCACATGCGCCTCCATCGTCTCACCCGTGAGGGGAGTACGAAGAATTGACGATAAGCTCTAATGACACCCCCGCAAGGGCAGTTCCAACACTTCCAGACGGGCCGGTATGTTCAAGGAAAATACTGGTCCAGATGGATCGGTATGTTCAATGAAAATACTGGTGGCACCGACGGGAATCGAACTGGCGACAGGGCCCAGATGGTAGAACTTGACCACTGGGCTATCACGGTGTCCAATAATAATAATAATAATAATAATAATAATAATAATAATAATAATAATAATAATAATAATAATAATAATAATAATAATAATAATAATAATAATAATAATAATAATAATAATAGTGCTTCTCTGTCAATTGCTGATGCATTTCTGCACATGCGCCTCCATCGTCTCACCCGTGAGGGGAGTACGAAGAATTGACGATAGGCTCTAATGACACCCCCGCAAGGGCAGTTCCAACACTTCCAAACGGACCGGTATGTTCAATGAAAATACTGGTCCGGACGGACCGGTATGTTCAATGAAAATACTGGTGGCACCGACGGGAATCGAACTGGCGACAGGGCCCAAATGGTAGAACTTGACCACTGGGCTATCACGGTGTCCAATAATAATAATAATAATAATAATAATAATAATAATAATAATAATAATAATAATAATAATAATACTATATCTGAGGCGTACTGATGCAGCTAATGGCATATCCTCAACGGACATAAGCCTCCAATACCCTTGTTCGAGGTCCTCCACCCCCCCGTGTCAGTCTCTCGCCTGATGATCGGGGCCACCGATGGAGCTCCTGAGTGCTAGACTGCACTAAGCCGAGGTTATTCCGCAGTCCCAGCAACCTCTTGCAAGACGTCACCGAATGTGCAAGTGCATACACCAAGCGCGGTTGCTAGAGCTGCCTCGAAACCCCACCCATAACAATCTGGTGTCTGCTGGGTCCTGGGCTATCAACCAGCATATGCGGAGTTTAAGATCTTTTACGCGCGCAACGACCCTCCTCCCCAGCATCTACCACCAAAGGGTTATGAGTTGGCGTCACAGTTTAACGCCTTGAGGCCATTGGGCTGGAACTCTGTTTAGCAAGTGTGACTAGGTTTTTTCATCGGGATTTCCCTCAAATATGTCACAGTCAACACTCCAAGGCAGATTTACTATATCTGAGGCGTACTGATGCAGCTAATGGCATATCCTCAACGGACATAAGCCTCCAATACCCTTGTTCGAGGTCCTCCACCCCCCCGTGTCAGTCTCTCGCCTGATGATCGGGGCCACCGATGGAGCTCCTGAGGGCAAGACTGCACTAAGCCGAGGTTATTCCGCAGTCCCAGCAACCTCTTGCAAGACGTCACTGAATGTGCAAGTGCATACACCAAGCGCGGTTGCTAGAACTGCCTCGAAACCCCACCCATAACAATATGGTGTCTGCTGGGTCCTGGGCTATCAACCAGCATATGCGGAGTTTAAGATCTTTTACGCGCGCAACGACCCTCCTCCCCAGCATCTACCACCAAAGGGTTATGAGTTGGCGTCACAGTTTAACGCCTTGAGGCCATTGGGCTGGAACTCTGTTTCGCAAGTGTGACTAGGTTTTTTCATCGGGATTTCCCTCAAATATGTCACAGTCAACACTCAAAGGCAGATTTAATAATAATAATAATAATAATAATAATAATAATAATAATAATAATAATAATAATAATAATAATAATAATAATAATAATAATAATAATAATAATAATAATAATAATAATAATAATAATAATAATAATAATAATAATAATAATAATAATAATAATAATAATAATAATAATAATAATAATAATAATAATAATAATAATAATAATAATAATAATAATAATAATAATAATAATAATAATAATAATAATAATAATAATAATAATAATAATAATAATAATAATAATAATAATAATAATAATAATAATAATAATAATAATAATAATAATAATAATAAAACAGCTGTCGGGAGAACTATCAGGTTTTCAATATCTCAGACTGTCTCTTTCTGCCAGACTGGAGACTTTCTCCACATGACAAAAAATACCTCGAGAAAAACTCCGAAATAGGGGCAATAAAAGACACGTTTTCGGCACTTATTGGGCCGCAGCGGCCGGTCTTCAGATTTTTTTTTTGCACAAGTCTTTCGTTGTTTGCGGCTGTCTAAATTTGAGTGATGAAAATGGTGTGAAAATGGTGGTGAAAATGTACCTATACATATCCACAGTTCT
>WBZZ01004859.1:40000-45000 GCA_019918135.1 Paulinella micropora
AAGGGCAATGACTAATTAAAGATTGTCTCTGCGCTGTTCAGACTTGTCTCTATATTAATATTGTGACCGGACACTTGGCTTCACCGCCAGAACGCGACAGCACCATCGTTGCTGTATGTCTGTGTGTGTGTCTGTATTTCATAAAGATCTACGAAGGTAGTAAGGAGAAAGATTCTAGAAATTTATATTTTTACCTCTCTCTCTCTCTCTCTCTCGCTCTCTCTCTCTCTCGCTCGCTCTCTCTCTCTCTCTCTCTCGCTCTCTCTCTCTCTCCTCTCTTTCTCTTCCTCTTCTCCTTCTTCGTTTTTATTGGGAGAACAATTTTTACAATCGGACTCAAGGATCGTCCACGTGAAAAGTAGCTATTAAGTCATACCTTTATCTAAGGTGGAAACCTAGTTATTAAATCGAGCGTATTAATTGAAAGTATTAATATTAGGTCGCTTGGTATTAATCTTATTAATATTAATGTTTATGTTTAGATATGTTGCGTAATATGTAGCTTAAGTATTCATGTTATTAATATTAATGTTTATGTTTGCATCAGTAGTAATATACTAGAATGATCGGAGTGAGTGAAAATTAGTAGTTCAGTGAATATGTCTGGACAGTAGTATGAGAAGGGAGAGGGAAAAAAAAAAAAAAAAAAAAAAAAAAAAAAAAAAAAAAAAAAAAAAAAAAAAAAAAAAAAAAAAAGGAGAGAGAGAGAGAGAGAGAGAGAAAAGAGAGGGGCAAGTGAAGGAGTGGTTTGTTGGTGTGGTTGGGAGACCATATTCGTTGGACGGAGTCCGGCGGAGGATTCTTCAAAGACCATGCTGGTGGATGGTTGCTGTTGTGTGTGTGTGTGTGTGTGTGTTTTTTTTATATAAACTTATTTATGCATATATAAATATATATATGTATGCATATAAGTTAATTATTAATTAATTAATTAATTTTTTTTTTGTTTTTGATGTTTTTTGTGTGTGTGTGTGTGTGTGTGTGTGTGTTGTAGTCATTGTTGTTATTATTATCATTATTATTATTATGTTTTTGTTGTTCTAGGTGAGCTTTTATCCGCTTTTTGAAGATGTTGAGTGATGTTGTGTCCTTGATATCTTGTGGGAGTTGGTTCCATTGATGCAGGAACAGTTTTGTTTGATATGGGGTGTTGTGGTCGATGAATAAGTTGCTTTTGATTGAGTGTCGAGTATGGTATGAATGGATATGATTTGTTGGGGTGAAGGTGTTGTCGTGTAGTGGTCTGTTGAGTTCTTTGGCGGGATGGATGAATGGGTGGATTTCTATACAAACTCTTAGTTTATATAGTTGAGTGATATCAAGGATTTCGAGTTGGTCGAGGAGCGGTTTAGTATGTGATCGGTAATGAGTCTTGGCTATTATTCTGATGATTTTTTTATGTATTTTTATGAGTGGTTGTATGTATTTTTTGTTTTTGTCATGGGTCCCCCAGATGGAGATGTGTTGAATGAGATGAGGGAAGATGTGCGTGTAGTATAGTTGTTTCATGATTGTTGTGTGGAGAAATTGTTGTGCGTATCGGAGAGAAGTGATTGTTGGCTGTAGTTTGCGTATGATGTTGCTTATGTGTTGATTGTATCGCAGGTTGTGTTGGAGTGTTATGCCTAGTAGTTTGGCATGTTTACATTGTTCAAGTGTGTAGTTGTTTATGTTTATTGTTACGTTCTGTTTGGTTTTGTGGAAGATTGTGTATGTTGTTTGGTTGGGTTTGGTACGAGGTTGTTGGAGTGGAAGTAGTTGATTAGTTTGGTTATTTCTGTCTGTTTTTTGTTGTAGGTTGTTGGGTGATTTTGCTGTTATTATAAGTGTTGTGTCGTCTGCATATGTGTATACTGTTCCTTATTATGTTTATAATGTCATTAATATATAGCAAAAAGAAAGTAGTAGATAGCGTGCTGCCTTGCGGAATGCCATGTGTTATAGTGCGTTTGTGTGATTTTGCGTGCTGTGTGTGTACTTCTTGAGCTCGGTTTGAAAAGTAGGATGCAAAGAAATTAACAGTGTCTTCGGAAAAATTGAAGTTTATCCTGAGTTTCTTAATTAACTTTGCATGTTCTACTGTGTCGTAGGCTTTTGACAAGTCTACGTAAAGCGCTAGCACGAGTTCTTCTCTGTCTTTGTGTTTGTGTATTTGGTTTAGGATAGTCTGGACTGTCATTGTCGTGTTTGAGTTCGGGCGGAAGGCGTATTGCGTATGTGATATTATGTTATGTTTCGTTAGATGGTCCATGACTTGTTTATTTATTATTGTGTCGAAGATTTTAGCTATTATTGGTAGTAATGAAATAGGTCTGTAATTTACTGGCATGCTTGTGTCGCTAGCTTTGTATATTTCTATTACTTTAGTTGTTTTTAGTGCATCTGGGTAACTATTTTCCTTTATTGCTTTATTAAATAGTTCTGTGAGCGTGGGTGCGATGTAAGTGTGCATGTCTTTTATTATTGCAGGCTTTATTTTATATATGTCTTCTGCTTTGTCTCTGTTTATGTTTTTGAGTGTTTTTTGTACTGTGTCCTGTGTTATAGTTTGTAGTTTGAAGCTAGGGTGTGTGTGTGTCTCTGCCGCTACAATTTCTTCCTGTTCTATCTTTGGTATGTTGTTGCTTGTTTTCTTGCCTATTGTTATGTAATGATCGTTGAATGCATTTGCTATGTCTGTTGGGTCTGTGTATGTTTTGTTGTTGTAGTACGCTACTGCTGGTGATTTTCTTGGTGGTTTGTTGTTTGGGACTAGTTCTTTGAGTTTTCTGTGTTGTTTCTTCGGATTGTATTTGTTTTCTTCTAGTACTCTCATTATTTCTTCTTGCTTTGCTTTGTGTATTATTTTGTTTACTTTGTATTTGTGTGTTGTGTAAGCTCGCTTGTTTTCTACCGTTGGGTTATCTTTCCATCTATTGTATAGCGCGTGTCGTTTTCTTATTTGTCTTTTTATTTTTGGTTTACACCAGCTTTTTCTTCTGTTGCTTTGTTTGGGCTTCCTCTCATAGTGTTCTATAACTTTTGTTATTGTTGACTGTAGCTCTCGAAATTTTTGGTTTGTGTCTGTGTTTTCTGTGCCTTGTGCTATGTATTCTAGCTGTGTTTTTAGGTCTGCTATTATAGATTCTCTGTGTTTGTTGTAATTGCTGTTTGTAAGTCTTGGTGTCACGTCTGTGTCTGGTTTGTTTGTTCGTGTATGTATTATTGCGTATATTGGGTGATGGTCAGATATGCATGGGCTGATTATGTTTGATTCAATGTCGGTGTTGATGTTGGTGAGTATCATGTCAATGAGCGTGCTTGAGTTGTGGTGTATGTCGTGTCGTGTTGCTTTGTTTATTGTCGTGTATAGATTGTTATGTATAATGAACTCATGCATATCTGTGTGCGGTTTGTGTATGTTGTCTAGGAGATTATAATTAAGGTCTCCCACTATTGTTATTGTGCTTGCTGGTGCTTTGTGTAGAATGTTGTCTATTCTATTCTGAAGCGCCTGTATAAAATCTTTATCGTGATTTTTGAGCGGGCGTCTATACATACCTATTATTGTGTGTATTGGCTTGCTTTTTAGCTTATTATTATATATTTGTATGATTAGAGGTGTTTGGCATGACTGTGATATGTTTTGTTTTTTGTCTATTGTGATATGCATGTTGCTTTTGTAGTAGATTGAGATGTCTATGTGATGTTCTGCAGTGTACATGGGAATGGGGAATGTATTATTGCTGATTGGTTGTTGGATGTAGTTGTCTGTGAGTATGATGATGTCTGGTTGGAAGTGTAGTAGTTGGAGTTGTATAAGTAGATGTTGGTGGTGTGCTTTGAGTGAGTGGATGTTGGTGTGGTAAATGCTGAGTGTTGTGTTATGTTTATTATTGATATTATTGTTATTATTATCATAATTATTATTATTAATTTTGTTTTCTTTTTCTATTTTTTTCTTATCATATGCAAGCTCGACGTAGGGTATTAGGGATTGTGGGAGAAGGCGGTGGTGTATGATATTGTCTGGGGGTTTCTGTGGTAATGTAGTCATTATGGTGTTTGTGTGTTTCCGTTTTTCTGTGCTTTGTTCGGTGGTGTTGATGATGACGATGATGATGATGATGATGAAGATGGTTGGAGTAGACCATATTGTTCTTTGATGATATTAATATCTTCATATGTTTCGATCATCAATCGCTCTTCTGTGGTTTGGTCTTTGAAGAATACCTCGCCGTCCCTTGTCCAGACGAAGATAGTGCATCCAGTTGCTGCTGTCAGTTCTTTCTTTAACTGGAGGGCCTGTTTGAAGAGAGAAAGTTGCGTAGGTGTTAGGCTTTCGTTTATAAAGATGTTGAATGGTTGTTTGTGTTGTTTGAGGTGTGTGCCTGTCCAATCGATAGTGTGTGCTCGCTCTCTCTCTCTCGCTCTCTCTCTCTCTCTCCTCTCTTTCTCTTCCTCTCTCTCTCTCTCTCTCTCTCTCTCTCTCTCTCTCTCTCTCCTCTCTTTCTCTTCCTCTCTCTCTCTCTCTCGCACACACACACACACACAAACACACACACACACACACACATACACACACACACACACTCTCTCTCTCACTCTCTCTCTCTCTCTCTCTCTCTCTCCCTCCCTCTTTCACTCTCTCTCACTCTCCCTCCCTCTCTCACTCTCTCTCACTCACTCACTCACTCTCTCTCTCTCTCTCACATACACACACACACTCTCTCTCTCTCTTTCTGGGAAGGAAGGGGAGAAGAAGGAGAAGAAGAGGAGTAGAGAAAGTGAAGGTTTATGCAGGAGATCCACCGCCAGCGCATGAGGATCTTGCTGGCAAGCGACAAAGGAAGCAGAGCAGCTATTAGAAATATTAATAATTTGTTACCTTGAACACTAACAGCGCCTAACTTCAATTATAATTATAATCAATGCACGTCTCACCAGAAAATATTAATTAGTAACCATCCTTGCCGAATGTGTGTGTGTGTGTGTCGTGACATGCAGCACCATCGTTGCTG
>WBZZ01004859.1:50000-60000 GCA_019918135.1 Paulinella micropora
TCAAAGCTGTAATGCTAAGGCGCCTAAGGAAGTACTACAGGGTACAGCTACCCATATTAGCAATATGTGTGTGTGTGTGTGTCTGAGTGTCTGAGTATGTGTGTAAGTATGTATGTGTCTGTGTCTGTGTGTGTGTGTGTGTGTGCATGTTTGTGTGTGTGTGTGTCTGTGTGTGTGTGTGTTTGTGTGTGCAAGTTTGTGTGTCTGTGTGTCTGTGTGTCTGTGTGTGTCTGTGTGTCTGTGTGTGTCTGTGTGTGTCTGTGTGTCTGTGTGCGTGTGTGTGTGTGTGTGTGTGTGTGTGTGTGTGTGTGTGTGTGTGTGTGTGTGTCTGTGTGTGTGTGTGTGTGTGTGTGTCTGTGTGTGTCTGTGTGTGTGTGTGTCTGTGTGTCTGTATGTGTGTGTGTGTGTGTCTGTGTGTGTGTCTGTGTGTGTGTGTGTTGTGTGTGTGTCTGTGTGTGTGTGTCAGTCTGTGTGTGTGTGTGTGTATGTGTGTGTGTGTGTATGTGTGTGTGTGTGTGTATGTGTATGTGTGATGTCCACCGTGAAAACGTACTAGGAATACAGCTTAAGGGTAGGGAGGTGCCTTCCTTCATACTAGCTTGGAAAGAGGTAGCTGAGTGGAACGATTGAGCCGACTTAGACGAGGAAGTAGTGAAGGAATACTTTGAGGACAAAACCAAGGGTCCTACTCGCTTGTGGCCTATGCGAAACCCCAAATCGGCTGCTTCAGACCTAGATGAGGGGTTAGGGGTAGGGGGAGAGCAGAAAACACCAATCAAGCTTTACAGACCGGTATTTAGCAGTCCGAAGGAGAACCAAGCCACTGAGACTGAAGAAGAAAAGGAGGAGGTAGAGGAAGACCGGAACACTCCTGACCTCTACTCTAGTGGGTATGCTAGCACTGACAAACCTAGGCTGTCAACTGGCAAGGGCTCAGACTTAGAGGGCGACAGCAAGAGTGGGGCCTCCCGAGGAAAGACGGCCCCCTCTAAGGTTAAAACCCCAGAAGGGGGTGCTGATCGTGCTGGAGCACTGACACGACAGGTGATGGCCTATGACGCTAGTATACTTGCGGAGATGAGCAAACAACACGAGAGTGTGTTCAACATCATTTATGATATGCTCGGTGGTGATGCTAAGAGTCTAGTGCGTGACTTGGCTGATCCGGAACGGCTGACCATTGGTCAAAACCCAAAAGAACTGTGGGACAGGTTGCTAGCCCGGTACAAGAAAGCCGACCTCGCTGACGTTCAGGATAAGGTGAAGGAGCTGAATGACTTTCTCTTTACTAGTAAGCAGCAGTACGTTGGTCAGTGTATTGACTTGAACGCTAGGCGAGACTGGTTGGCCGAACATGGTCAAGCCCCAACCGACGACCGGCTGCAACAGATAGTGAAGGACGCGTTAGTGGGCCCAAAGCAATCTGACTCTAGGGTGCACGTGAAGAAAGCCTGGCAGGTATGGGTAGAAATGGCCGAACTGAATCGAAAGCAGTTTAAGTGGGACTTCGCCTCATGGTGGAAGTTCGTGCAGGATCGTGCCCTTGAATTATACAAGAAGTTTGACCGGGCCAAAGTGACTAGTTCCACTGAGAAAGGTTTGGCAGTTCGAAAGGCCGGGAAAGGAAAGCCCAAAGACGAATGCTGGCTCTTCAGCAAAGAGGGCAAATGCACTCGCGGTGCCTCGTGCCGCTACCTCCATGTTGGAGGGAAGGTGACAGGAGTGTGCTTCCTTTGGGACAAGCAGGGGGATTGTAGGTGGGCGGACAAATGTAGGTTTGAGCACGACCCAGCCAAAGCAAAGAAGACCCCTCCCAAACCGGCAGACACCACCAAGGGTGATAAAAGCAAGAAGAGCGAAAGGCGAAGGGGCCCAAGTGCTTTAATTGCTTCGAAAAGGGGCACATCGCCGGTAAATGCAGCAAGAAGTGCCGGTTGTGCGGGGGCAAGCACAAGTTGAGCAAGTGCCCTGACAAAGGCCGGAAAGAGAAGGGCGAGGCAGCAAAGGGCTCTGATGGGGGTAGTGATAGTGACGACTCCGAGGATGAGGAGCCGGGCGTAGCCTTAGCCCAGATGGTAAAGTTCCTAACCGGCAGGTCGGAAGACAAAGCCCTCATGATCATGGCTAAACCCGGGGGTGCGAACCTTCCCGAACCGATCATACCAGTGGTCCGGAGGACGAGAATAGCGTTGAAATCTTGCTTGAGGACGACGCCGACATAGATAAGATGAACGAGGGTCGGTGCCACGGAGTAGCGGAGGGAAAGCGCCGGTGCGTAGCCAACTTGAAAGACCTTGCGTCTCATTTCAACAGCATGAGGATTAAGGCAGCTACCCTCATAGATAGCAACTATTGCGTTGAGCATCAATACCAGCGAGCCAAGCAAGAGAGGGACAATCCCTTACGCCTTTCAATTGGGCAGCCGACATGGCGCGAAGGGATCATCTACCGCTCATGCGCGAGATGGGAGAGAGAGGGTTGGAAGCCCAGATCAAGAGTGGGAGTCATCCCCTGATGGTTGAGGCTATAGTACGTCACGAAGCAAAGCGTGGCATTCCGTGGATTCCGAACCGGTCTCTCTTGCCCATTATCCACTATGCTAAGCCCCGTGTCCCCGGAGAGTTTACAGAGTCACTGTGGATCATTAACCGTCAACCTGTAACGTGAGAGGCGTCCGGTGTTGCCTCATGGCGGAAAGTGTACCGCCAACATGAACCCCATGCCGGTATCCAAGCGAAGCACACGTACTTCCGAGGTGGGGTATCCCCCTCTCGTGGGGGAGTTGTGCCCCTACCAGTAGCGCCGGTTCCGGTACGCGCACAAGAGTCGAAGGGTAATACACCCCGTCCGGTAGTACGTACCCGACCCCCGTGGAGAGAGTAAGGGTAGACCTAGAGGGGAGCGGGCCGTCAGCGGTACCTGCCCCGAAGGTCGAGATTGGTTCAAAGGCTAAGCCGGCTGAGGCTGGTAGTGGTATCATGAGCCTAAACCTGAAATCTTTACTCAAAGAAAGCGGGAGAAGGTACAAGGGGTGAAGGTGAGGCCCGGTCCGGAGGACTACCAACCCGATGGCTTGGCGGACGTGGAAGATGAGCCTCCGGAGTTGCAGTCCGATGCCGACCCTTCCTCTGAATTCGACTGTGAAGAGGAGCGTGAAGGTGAACAGTCCCCGGCTAGAGACAGGGACGGGGTTCAAGCTCCGGAAAGAGTACCGTCCCCCATAGGTCCCGACCCTAGTGCTGAGGCAGACCCCGGTGGTGGGGATGAGACTGCCGGGACCGATAGCAATCCTGTAACTACGCCCTCCACTAGCCCAAGCAATAGGCGTAGGTCAGCAGGTGCTCGTGCGTTTGGCTTCCTTGAGACGGTCCGAGCCTCCGTGAGTGGGATGCCCTGGTTTGCGTCCCATGCTAAGACGGTACCCCCCGCCGAACGAAAGGTGACTTCACTGTTGCCCCCTACTACTAGTACTGGGCCGGTCAATCTACGGCCCCCTCAACCTTAGCTGAGCCCGGTAGTCCTACCCGACTAGGTACCGGAGAGCGAGAGAGTCGACTCCGAGCCGTGGTCGAGCAACAAGAGGAGACACGCAGGTTGCACCGTCCGGCGTTGAGCGGTGAGGAAGAAAAAGATGAAGCCGACTTCCGGAATATGTGGGGTGAATGGACTAGGCTGTTGTACGACTGGGCGCAGGGCAATGAGTATCCCATGAACAAGCCTAGGTGGCCGAGACATTGGGCTGTAGAAGGAGCAGCAGCCAACAGTGCCGCCGTGTTTCAACCTCGTACTAGGCCGTTCCGGGTCCGAGAGAGGGTGGTGGAGGGCGAGAGCGTACTAGGAAAGGAATACGCTTGTTTGCCGGAAGCAGAGGGAGAAGCTGACCCAGTTGACGACCTAGTGCGTTTCATGGCAGATCGCGGATGGATAGCTAAAGGTATCCGGTTAGCGGAGCAGGCCCTACTAGGTCGGAGGGTGGACAAAGATCCCATGTTCGGTTCGGGAGCTACGTTGCGCTTCGTGCCGGCCGGGTTTGTCCCGAAGCCCCGGGTTTGTCCCAAGCCCCGGGTGACGGTAAAACAAAGTTTGTTCCGAAGCTCCGGTGACGGTAAGAAGCTGACAAAGTTTGTCCCGAAGCCCCGGGTGGGGGTGACCGAGCCCGGTGACGGTAAGAAGCCCCCAGATCAGGGGGAGCTTGATAGTTCCGATTCCGACGGCGAAGTGGAGGAGGTGACCTCGGAACAGGAAGCCACGAAAGCCGCGGAAGAGATTCCCGCTCCAGCACCCGATGAACCGGGAACGATAGGGGAGCTGAAGGGAAGGTGGATTGAGACCCCAGCTACTCAGTGGGGCTGGGCTTGGCCAAGAAAACCTATGGGGTAGGTTTCCGGGAAAAGGTCCGACAGGGCCAGGTGCAAGACGTCAGCGAGCCCATGGCCATATGGGTTAAGAAGCAAAAGAAGCATGGACCGGCCCACTGGGTAAAGTTTGAGGATGACGACGCCCCAGACCGCATGTTGGACACGGAGATCGTCTTAGTACCTTGCCTTCGGTCCGGAGACCGCCCATGCCGCCATGTTCACTAGACCGGTGAGTGAGAAGCAAGCCGACGAGCTAGGGTACTGGGATGACGCCCGAGCCGAGGAGATGTCTACCCTCTGGGAGAAAGGTTGCTTCCGGAGAGTCCGGGCAGACTTAGTCGACAAGAAAGACCCCTGTGAAGGCCGGTTCGTAGATGCTACCAAGGAGGCAGGGGGTGAGATCCTAAAGTTCAAAAGCAGGTGGACGGCCAAGGGCAAGGATGGAACTTCGGGAAACGTGACTTCCCTACTCCGTGTGCGCTTACCATTCTGATGCTCTTCGCCCTGACGGTGTTCTTTGGCTTAGTCCTGTCGAAGTGGGACGTTGGGACCTCTTACATGGAAGCTTCCGCGCTGAGCAGAGTTATCGCCCCACTTACATCGTACCGCCTTTTGATTTAGAGGAACCGGGTTATGTGTGGGAAATGCTCAAAGCCCTCTACGATAGACCGGATGCGGGCCGCAAGTGGTGGCGGTACAAGCTAGTGCCTTCTTAGAAGGTTTGGGTTTTAAGGCTCATGTTGCCTTTCCTTGTTTCTTGGCGTTGGTTACCCGGAAAGGACAAACCCGACTTGGTCTTCGTGCATGTGGACGACATGATGGGAGCGTTTAGTAGCAAGGAGGTGGAAGCAGAGTTCTTAGCCGCGGGTAAGAAGGCCTTTAAGGTCTTTAAGCAAGAAGCTCCGACCGGGGTGGTAGGCCTGAACATAGAAGACAAGGAGGACTGTCGGTTAGGCCGGACGATCAAGATCTCCCAGGAAGAATTCATCAAAGAGGCCGTTGGGAAGCTTCGGTGCACCGGTCTAGCTACGGTCGACTCGCCGTGGCTGATGCCGGGGGTGCGGGCCGGTAAGCAATCGGTATTAGAGCAGTTCTCTCCGCAGCATATCGTAGGTGTCCTGTTGTGGACACGCATTACTCGGCTCGAGGTCTTGGGCCACTAGGGGAGGTAGCAACCCATGCCTCCAAGCCTGAGTTGTTTAATTACCAGCATGCCGAACAGGTCGTGCGGTACCTCAATGGTAACCGATCTAAAGGCGTTCGGTTCACCAAGGTGAACGGTACCCGCTTGATGTCGTGGGCAGACTCAAGTTGGAAGGGTACATCCGAAGATCGCCGTGCCCGCTCAGCGGGCTTTCATTTCTTTCTCGGTGGCTCTGTGCTGCCGTTCTGCCTCAAGCGGAACGTGTCCGTAGCCCTGCCGAAGGATGTGACCCTGAGCGCCCGCGTGGAGGAGAAGGCGAGGGTGGTGAGCGACGAGCTGGTGGCGGCTGTGACTGGGAGCGGGGATCGAGAAGAGACGGCGGCTGGCGCGCGTCAAGTACCTGCGGCCCCAGAAGCCTCATCGCGATCGTGTGAGGCTGAGGTGTATGCTATGGTGGAAGCCTATCATGGGCAAGACAAAATCATGAATTTTGTGCAGGGGATCGCGGACGGCCGGGTCGCCGACGCGCTGGGGCCGTACGGGTGGGGCAGCCCCCCATCCTGTACGGCGACAACCAAGGCGCACTGAATCTCGCTGATACGAATATATTTTCTAGGAAGCTCGGGCACGTGGACCTGCGCTGCGCCATCATAAATCAGGTGGACGCGGGGTTGGTGGCCAACGAGAAGGTGGCGTCAGCCGACAATATCGCGGACATCAACACCAAGGGTGAGCCTTACCTTCGGCTGGTGAGGCACGTGGCTTGTGACTAGCTGCGGGGGCGCGCGCGCGTTGGGACAGTCTTCATCGTTGGCGACTCTCTACAACGGGACTTTTGGGTAGGACTTTTGGTAGGTTCCCGATAGCAAGGGGATAGATATTAGAAATTAGGTGGCTAGATTGCCGAACTCCACAAGCTGTGGAGACGTAGGCTAGCACCTCTGCTTTCATTTAGTCATATCTGGTGCACTGTTGTGCATATCGCGCTTTAGCTGGTATAGTGTAGCTATGTAGCCGAACTCCACAGGAGACGTAGGGTAGCTCACTTTGCGCTTTGCTTATTTAACTAATCTAGTTGTTAGTAGCACGTCATGTTAGGACACTGACTCGTAAGGGAGTCTAATTAAGGGGGAGCATTGGACAATTAATTAGACCCTTCCTCCTCAGTTATGTCCGTATTGCTAATTTACACGTTAGCAGTAATCGTTACGGATAGTAGTATTATTAGTTATTAATACAGTCAATTAGAGTATCTTTTCTGGTACTGGTGGCACCAGCTTTTTACCATTATCTTTATCACCCATATCAGGCAGTTTCGTGGGTCAAGTTCCAAAGGTGCATCTTTTGTGTGACGTCGCCAGTTAGACGGGCGGGAATTGTTTCATTGTTGTTAAATTTCTGTTTCGTGGAAATCGCAAGCCGGTAGGAGGGGGGCGCCCGGAGTGCAGGTTTTCTTCAAGAAGCAGTTGCGAGGATTTTCTCCATTGTCCTTTTGATTCATTTTCTTTTATACTTGTTCACATATCAATTGGTCAATCATCTGTTACGATTCGTTTCGATCGCAACTCCAACCTACCGTTATGGTCTGTGGGGGGGGGGGGGGGGGGGGGGGGGGGGGGGGGGAGTTATCGGAATGAATACCGTACCGGACCGAAACATTAATATTGTGTTCAAACCTTTCTTCAAGTTTACATTTTTATTTTTAGTTCCGTTACGTGACTTCATTTTTCCATTCATTTATCAACTGTCATAACTTGTAGTTGTAACGTTCTCAACTGCCGTTAACCCTAGGGTTAGTTGACAGCCTATGATCAATTTATTTCCCTTTACCTGTTAGCTAAGTTTTAGAAAATGTTAACTATTACCTTTTTTCACATATCTGAAACTTTATTAAATATTAGAGTCTTTAAATTCCGCTTTTCCCAGTCCCCAGTCGTAATTATTGCTAGGTAAAGGCAACACACCAGGTAATAAAGTGGCATTCAACTTTATTTTTTCCCAGACTGACTTGATCGGAACAACTCAAAGGTGACGGGGTCGCTACACAACTCGTGATAGCAGTTGAAATTAATATTCTCATTAGTTCTCATAATTGAGCATTCACTGCCAATTTCGAAAGTGACAAGTAGTTCGAGGCTGTACAAGAGAGTCTACTAAATAAACTGGACTCAGTGACCATCCCAGCGTCACGAGTCTTTTGGTACCTATCCTGTTCTCGGAAGTATTTTGAGATCAAATGACAGCAGTGTGTGTATTCATTTGAATGCAGGTTGGTAATTTCCTCACAGGAGGCTAGTCAAGACTTATTATATATCGTTCAGTATAGCATTGTAACAAATCAGAGTCTCCCCTTGTCACTCAATAAGTTAGAAATAATTCAAGTTCCTGGGAAGACAGTTTAACGATAGCTAGATTAAGGGATAGCACTTGAGGGGTGCGGCCGGAGAGCTCTACTACCGACGTCACACTGCTAACATGGGACTAAGTGAAGGTGCGCGAGTCACGCGCACCTATGCTATGGGCCCGGCCGGGGCATAGCTTCTAATGGGACAACCCTGTTAGCGGAGCCGATGTATCTACTTCTACGAGAGTGTGAGGGAGTGGATAGTCGATAGGTGTCACCTATTGAATCATCTAATAATTTAATGTTTCATCATCTTTGTCTAATACATATTTCCACAGGCTTGAAGATTATCTTTAATCATGTGTACCAAATCTAAAGTAATCAGGGGGAGTGTTAGGTAATAGGTTGGTAACTAATATCTCCATGTATTTAACCGGGTTATGCGGTTAGATCCTGTATCAGAACAATCAATGCCAATCCAGCTTTGTGGACCGAGTGGGTATATCTGCCCCCACAAAGTGGGTCCAGTTATTGTTCCGTTCTTATTCTGTTCAGTCGCCCGTTACTGTTGGACGAGGTATAATTATTAAAGTCATTCTTCTGTACATCGTACGTCGTTATATGATAATTAAAACTATAGTTTTTGTAAAATTAAGTGTCATAAACTGCAAAGGGGCCCCCTACGCCAACCCCGCGCTGCCGACCCCGCCTCGCCGCGCGACACCCCCCCCCCCCCCCCCCCCCCCCCCCCCCCCCCCCCCCACCCCCCCCCCCCCCCCCCCCCCCCCCGTCCCCAACTGCTTCAGGTACACATGCCCTGCGGGCCAAAACACTACATCTATTACACCTCGGCTCTGCCGGACCCGAAATCTTTGAATATTAGGATATATATATATATATATATAGAGAGAGAGAGAGAGAGACGTAGACAGCCTGGCTCAGTCTCTCTCGGGTGTTTATAGCGATGTGACAACAGAGGTGAGTATTGGCACCGATGTCACAGCCGAAGTGTGCAGCACACCACCGCGATGGCGAGAAATCTCTGCAGCCTGAGCCGGGTGGTGGTCAGAACGACTTGCCTTCTGGAGCACACTTTCATTTGGGAGGAGAATCATACTGCCGTCCTCAGCGTTTGAAGAGGCATCATCCTGAGATTCCCGCTCGAGTGAGGTGGCATTGCCAGGAACAGCTTGGTTCGCAACTTCCTGATGGACAGCTCCGCGGCCACGAAGGAAAATCACCAAAGGAGACGATCTTGAATTGAAAGATGAGCGGCCGCCAATTAGGTCCGGCAGCTCTCGATGTGGACGCATATAGGATGGGATGTTTTGCTCATTATGAAGCAGCGGCACCACCTGGCGTAGCTGCCTGAGCGGTAGACTGCTGGGCGGGGGTGCAGGTGGCCGCTGCCGCTGCTGCCTACGCGACGACTGAGTCTCTGTCAGCGGTGGCTCGGCATTCGACTCAACGCCAACCACGGCCGTCGCCGCGAGCGGTTGCTGTGCTTGCGTGAGGGGCAGCTCAGGAATTGGAATAGCGAGCACCTCTACCATTGCAGGCGCTTGTAGAAGGTCGGGGGGTTTCAAAGGCACAGCTTTAGGAGGCAGGTTCCGCTCAGACGCCTTTTGCAAGATCTTTCTCATAAAAAGGATGATAGCTAGCATGGCTAGGTGGATTAGGAAATGGGAAGCGCACATCCACCCGAACGACAAGCTGCGGAAAAAAGGTTGCTCCAAACCGCCATCAAGAATTTGAAGCAATGAGACAAGCAACATGCTGAAGTAGATGGTCAGCCACAGAAAACGAACGCGGCGCAAGAAAGACAGCTCTTTGGATATGGTTTCTTTCTTTTTGTTGGCTTGGGCTTGGGCTTGGGCTTGGGCACTGCGTTGGATGTCGTGCTTGTTTTCATATGCGATTGCAAAGTGGCGGTTCTCCTCCAAGCTGCCGACTTGGGCGATCCTTGATGAGATGTTCAGTTTGTTCTCGTGTTCCACGGGCAAAGGGCTTCCCTCCAAAATGGTGCTCAGGCTTGCACTTGCATTTGGTGTGCCATCCTCTGATTCTTCAGAAGATCCTCGCACTGCCTCGGCATTCACTCGATGTTCCAGGATCATTTTGCCAAGAAGCAGTTGCTTCTCCACCCCGCGGAGC